>JAEAOA010001631.1:920000-995671 GCA_016746295.1 Potamilus streckersoni
ACGTATATTATCCAGATATCATTTATGGAAATACATTATGTATTTATGCACGCACGTGATGAAGGGATCATTCCTTTAAATACGTTATACATGTAAACAAACATATGATCTAATGTTTATTGCATGAAATACATTAACAGTATAGACACTGGATAAAGGGAAAATTGTTTGAAAATCCATTAAATACTTAGATGCATACGTAATCCAAGGATCATTGCTTGACATCCTTTATTCATCTAGATTATACACATACACTGTGATCAAAGGATCATATATATATATATATATATATATATATATATATATATATATATATATATATATATATATATATATATATATATATATATATATATAAGTTATTTACAAGAGTCTTTGTTTGACATATCATACACACTTAGAAACATGCGTTCTACAGGGATCATTGCTTGAAATATGTTAAATATATAGACAATAGTGTAATTCCAGGTTCTTTGCTGGAAATACATTCTTCTTATAGAGACGTAATCCAAAGATCTTTGACTGGATAACATTACATATTATTTATGTGTTACTGCTATTAAAAGTTAATCAATATTACCTTAATTTCATGCTATTATATGAAAACGACTCTATCTGATCCGCTACAATATCCTGCCGTGTTAAATTTTATCAACTCATCCACTCAAGCAAAACATCAGTAATTTTTACTGAATGCACCCTGACCAGTTAGTATCCGTTATTTTCAGTTAGACTGACAATAATTGCTCATTTAATAACAATGGCGCTAATTTTCCGAAAATATGAGTTTGATTGGGCAATTGTAAGTAATAGCAACCGTATGGTAAGGTCTAAATGTTGATCAAAAAGAGAAACAGAACAATATTTTAAATCTGTATGATGCACATGCTAGTGTCAGTCGTTAAACATTCGTCGAGAGAGAAGATGGACCAATTGTACGTATTTATTTATTTATTTATTTATTTATTTATTTATTTATTTATTTATTTATTTATTTATTATTTGTTTATTTATTTATTTATTTATTTATTTATTTATTTATTTATTTATTTATTTATTTATTTATTTAATCTGCTTGGTTTGCCTTTCCGTTTAGTAAGAGCAACATAACAACAATGTTGACCTAATTTGTAGCTTTCAAAAGAAACTATTCAAGGACGAAAATCTTAATTTTATTAACAACAATGAATCAGAATGTGTTGTGCTAGCCTTTTGGCGCAAAATATAAAAAAGTTTCTAAGGTAACAGACCATTCCTTGCCACAAATGAGGGTTGACAAGGGACTGAACGAGTACGATATATTTTTGTGCAAAATACGTAATACGTAATATAGATTAGGTACAATTTCAACTTAAATGTTGGAATATTAATTCATAACAACGCTGTGTAAGCTGTATTAGGCCAGGAACTTGTTTAAAGAGATTATGATGCATTAATTAATAGAACTTTCATGACTTACTATATTTAATTAAGGGTGCAACTTTTTGTGGAGATAATTTCGCTGTACATTCTGTTCGGGTTTACGTGACACTTGAACATCAAGCTTGACGTATGGATTAAATTCGCCATAAATTGTTTACTGCCAGAGATGGAATCTGTTCTTCCTGGGCATGAAATTATTTGTTAGAGCTAGAAAGAGTTCAATGCTAACACAAGGTCGATAGCGGTTAAATGTCAAGAGTTGAGATGAACCAGGGAAATTTTGGAAAGCCGTAGGCCATTTAAAACAGGTGGTATAAAGTGGTATTTTCGCGAACAGTTATTTCTGTGAATGATCTAGCTTGTTTGTACGAATGATCAAACACACACACACACAGACACACAGACATACACACGCACACACATAGGCACATTACCTCATTATTTTCAGACCTATAATAAATATCGTCTGACATACTGTCTCTCAAATTAATCTCAGTTTAATTATTTTTGTGAATAAAGAATGATGTAGAATCTTTAGAAAAAGTCCTGTTATAGCATTTGTTATGAAAATTGGATCAAAATTACGTGACAATGGAAATTTATATGGAACACCTAAAGTGATAAAAATACTAACAAAATTGTTTGTGATAAAGTCTACATTTGATTCAGCTTACCCATAGACAAAACAATAAAACAACAATGGTAATATTTTTAATGTACATTTGTTTTCGATGATTTACACTCTGCCAATTAGTTATTGTTGTTGTTGGGCTTAACGCCATTTTTCAGCACACGATAGGCTATTTATGGCGGCCAGTATTAATGATGGAGGAAGAAACCAGGAAATCACCGGAAAGAACCACCGACCCACGAGAAGCTACTGGCAAGCTTTCTCATATATCCACATTCGCCGAATCCTAGACTCGAACTCACGCAGACAGAGGTGAGATGGCAATGATCCGTAACGGACAGCGCTTTAGACCACTAGGCCACTCGGGGCACCCACTGCCAATTAGTAGTTACGACCTTATCTACAAGTTTAGTTTAAGATGAACTACTGTTCCGCGTTCTGAATATAATACCCAATCAGAAATGTTTTGTATCAAAGTGGAGGCACTAAATGTACAAGATTTCCCAAAAAAGTGACCTTTCCACGCCGACCACTAGAGGGAATTAAATAATTTCAACATTTTGCTTTGATATCGACTCAAAATAAATTAAATGTGTTGCACAAAGGTTTAAAGTTTAATTTTTCATAACACATTGAATGGCAATAGAATTCAAAGACTTATTATGGTATATGTCCTTTTCTAACACCTGTCACATTTCTTGTCACGGTCAGGGTTTTTTTCATAACAATAAATAGATGACATTAGAGCGTCCACTTTTATAAATTAAGTTATTGCATCCGAATTATTTGGGGCTGCTTTCTGGTTAAGTGGACATTACATCGTTTGTTAAATTGTTTTGCTTACACGTACACAAGATAAATTTAATAACCGAATAGTGTACTCATCATCCCGACCCCACGCGTAAATTCAATAAAGTAGCTAACAGAAATAAAACAAGAAATATCCCGTATTCCATTCAATTTTCTTCGCTGAATGCTAACTGCTGAGCATCACTTCTAGAGAACATGCATAGGTCTGTGTCTAGCGAGCAGCAGCAGGGAGGGTGAACCCTACAAAATTTTTGCTTGTGAAATTAACCTGAAATAAGGGTTCCTACAGAGGCTCAAAAAAAGGGTCAATAACCCTAAACCAAAATATCTAACTTTTATATTACCGTACGGACGGTTATAAACCACATAATAAACCAAATGAGGTTAGCTTAGTTTTGTTATACTATTATTGACTTTTTTTATCCTGATTTTATTGAACTATTTATTACGTTAAAAACTTGAGCAAAAATTTTGTAGAGTTCACCCTCCCTGCTGCTCCTGACTTTGTCACCTGACTTTGTCAGGGCAATAATATCGGGATTTTTAACAATAGATTTGGGTTTTTAAACAGATATACAGTTCATAAACAGATGGTCAAGGGGAACTAACCAAATATTTTATCCAGACCTATACGATATCTGAATCTAGGATCATGTAAATTTATCGTTATAAATCCAAAAGGAACTTATTGTGCTTTAGAAAAGAAATTTTTAAATTTAATCATATCCATGTTCCCTGAACACCAAGTATAATAAATATTCTGCAGGGTATACATATCTACTCCATTAAACACAACCAAAATATTACAGTTATCTCTAATCACTTTAGGTATCTGTGTATATCTTTGAGTAACATAAATCACGTCTGTGTTTTTGTGACGACCTCGAGAAAATATTCTAGCTGGATTAGATTGTTTGTCCAACATTACATCATCATATACTACGAGATTATTAATGAATCCATCCAAGTCATGTACAGATGGGGCTTCATCTATATCTGTGATAAAGTCAATATCTTCACCGTCCTTATTAACAGATTTTGCTTCTTCATTAAAATCTTTAAGTACTTCGTAACAATGCTGATCATCCACAGATGGTGCTATTAAATATAGTTTGTTCCATTTCATCCATCTCATTATTAAATTTAATAATAATTGTGTTTTTAATCGATCCAGATGGACCTATTATAATCATTCTTATAGAATTTGGTAATGCTGGATGGTGCTTTACTAGTTCTTGTTTTCGTGTCGCCGAAAAATCAATTATTGTATCCATATTATTAATAACACGAGTCTATATTGTTTTCGATGTAGATCATCTACACCCACCGTTGGATTGACAACACTAATAACAAAAATTAAACGACATGCATTAACAGGTAAATGTGTACAATGTGGTACAAAAAAATATAAATTTATCTCAGGGACAACAAAGATAGGTGGGTATATAGGCGCGTCATTAGGAAAATTACCCGGTTTACCATGGGCTAAATATGTTGGTGAGAAACACCTCCCTGGATATAATTATTGTGGTCCTGGAACTCAACTTGATATCCGACTTGATGATCAAGATCAACCAAGACCAGGAGAGTATCCAGTAAATAAAATTGATCACGCAAGTCACATTCACGACGTTGCTTATAAAAATCCAGATTTGCAACAACGGCATCTTGCAGATGTAAAATTGATTCATGCATTAAATTCTATACCCAATAAATCTGTTAGAGAGAAACTCGCTAGTTTTCTAATAAATTCCGCTATGAAAAGTACAATAATGTTAGGGGCTGGTAATTAATTATATAATTATTATAATGGAATCTATTTATTATAGTCCTTCAGGGTATTGGAGGGGTAAAGCAGCGATCACTAAACTTGCTAAAGCAGCAAAAGTTTCACATTCTGTTGCTGCAGCGTTGTTAGCACGACAGGCAATATGACAAATTTATCTACCACCACCAAAAAAAATTCAATATGCATATTTTGATGTCAGTGTTCCTAACGAAGTTCATCAAGCAGATATTTTGTTTTTACAACACGATACTATTAAAACACGTGGACGAAAGTCACGCACGTACAAATACGCATTAACTGTTGTTGATATTGCAAGTAGATATAAAGAAGCTGAACCATTATTAACAAAAACATCATTTGAAGTAGCATCTGCGTTTGAGCGAATTTATCAACGTGGTAATCTACAATGGCCACAGTTATTACAAGTAGATCCTGGCAAAGAATTTCTTGGTGCAGTATTATCTTTGATGAAAAAGCATAATGTCAAAATCAGACGAGGGTATACTGAAATTCATCGTGATCAAGCAATCGTTGAACGATTTAATCGAACACTTGCTTAGCGGTTATTTGGAGCAGCAGGGAGGGTGAACCCTACAAATTTTTGCGACAAAATCGATTAAAGCCTCAGAATGCCAAATGGAGCCTTCCTACGAAATCTCATATTTTAACCAAAAAAAAAATTAAAGGCCCCATTTTACAAATGGAGCCTTAGCGATTTTGTCGCAAATACATTGTCATAACCACCCTCAAATTGCTGCCATCTACGTCAGAGAGGGTGAACCCTACAAATTTTTGCGACAAAATCGATTAAAGCCTCAGAATGCCAAATGGAACCTTCCTACGAAATCTCATATTTTAACCAAAAAAAATTAAAGACCCCATTTTACAAATGGAGCCTTAGCGATTTTGTCGCAAATACATTGTCATAACCACCCTGGAAATTGCTGCCATCTAAGTCGCAAATATGTTGTCATTTCACCCTCCCCCTGCTGCTGATTAATACAATTTATTTGTTAGCTTTTCACAAACAGACTAATCGATAATACTTCACCACGTAGATCAATCAAATTATTTGACTGATCGGTGAGTGTAAAATTAATTCTAGTTAGTAAATCATTTTGACATTGCATATAGACTGGATTAGTCGGATTTTCAACAATTAAAATCCGGGGGGTGCTGTTGGTGAAAATGAATAAAGAATGTAACCTTGTCGGGCTTGATTTGATTGTTCCATATTAATTTGATAACTTCCTTCGATTACATCACACGTTAAATTAAGTGCGATCACCGATGAAATATTCACATTGTTCGGTGCGATATGTCTACCGTCGCCGTCGGGAGAATTATTATAAGTGAGGATAATAGGCTTCGGCTGGCTATCTTTCCATGATTGATAAATTTTATTAAATCCTTCGTCGATGGCAGTTCTGAGTTTTTTCTTTAACTCGGGAACATTATATCCTGGTAATTTATAATTTGGATTTTCATTTATATTTTTTTTATAATCTTGAGCGGAGCTAGTTTTTGAAATCGGGCTATTTTCATCAGTGAAGAGATTAGTAATCCTCGAATTAAATATTTCCATGTCATCGATGATTTTATTACCCGCGGCGACTACACTAGTAAACTCAGCTTGTGTAAGAAAGCCAGATCTTAACGACGGTAATAGCAACAAAAAATCATTATTCATTCTATCAAGGATGTGATCTTTAATATCTACAAATGTTGGACTTGTTTCATGTATTTCCAGAATTTCACCTTCCTGTGGGATATAATCATTAACAAGTGGAATTCTCCACACATTTTTATCTGATTGTAGTCTGATAAACCTTTTAAGTTGTTTCAGCGGTTCATCAATAGCTCTATGATCATCATGTATTTCTTCGTAATAATCAACAATATTCTTTAGCCATTCATGTGGAGACTGTCCAACAAAAGGTGGTGGTTGACCATGATCACCACACATAATCACAGCAGTATTTTTTGTTAATAACCATTCAAGGAATATTTTTAGTGTTTCTAACGACACCGTACATATTTCGTCCCATATAATATACTTAGGTATATATTTCTCACCCATTCGCTCAGGAGTCCACGTATCTCCACACCATCTAAAAAATCTATGATAGGTGCAAGTTTCGACAGCTCGTTCTTTTATCTCTCTGGCTAGTTTATGTGTAGGTGTCAAAACAATCATATCTGAATTGTTGTTCATAAATAATTTAATCACAGGAGTTTTTTACCTGACCCTCCACACCCATTAAGATAAACAGTCTTATATCTAGCCACAGGATCATACACATATGGTGCAAATGATTCTAATATTTGATTATTATTTCTGTAATATATTTCCTTAATTTCAACGTCAGAAAATTCAGAATAACTAAGTATATTTTCTTGCTTTATCCTCCATGTTCCCCACTCACCATTACCAAGTAGCGGATTTAATAAATCCTTATATTTTATGTATATAAAATGAATCCGTAGCAACTCTAACAGCGTAACGAGGAAATCTATTTATCATAGACAGTAAATTTATAGAAACATAAGCTAGCATCGAAGATCTTAAATGAGTAAACTGAGGTGAATCGCCCTCAATATAGCTAACAATAGTACCTAGTTTGGTCCCATCCGATAAATAAGCATTACTTCGGCTTATAAATGTGTTTTTTCTCCGTTGTATCATTAATTATAAAATCTAACTCAGTATCGTCCATAATCAATCTTGTACAGTGTCGTTTATGACCGTATGAACTACCCTGAGTAAATTTACCAATTATCTTTCTACCAAGATCTTTTGCACGCTTCTCATCATGTTCATCTCTACATTTACGTATATTATTAGTAATTTTAATAATGTCATCTTCGGCAAGATCAGGAAATTCTTTCCTGGCATCATCAATATTAAATCTATCAGGTTCTGGTAACCAAACTTGTTTTTGTGCATTATAGGATATAATCGCTTCATTAACTTTTAACGATATTAATATTCCAACATCAAGCATATATCTTAATAATACTATTGGAGCCCAACATTTTTCTAAAAAGTGTTTACCAAACCAAATATAAGTAATCGGATGGAGATCTTTTGCGAACTCAAATGATTCTACATATGCAAATCCTGTTATGTCAAAATCTGGTAAGGGTCCATTTATTGAAACTCTAGCCATGTCATGTGTGGGGTGTCCGAATCTGTTAAAATATTTAGAACACTCACCATATCCAAGAAAACTCCCAGGGTAACATGCAGCCATATCGACTGATATAACATCATCATACTCGTATTTAGTATTCCATAATCCTCCGTGCCCATATTCTATGCAACTTTTTTGTATATCCTCAATAAATTCTGATCTTGTAGGTTTCCATGAATTTTTTTCCTGAGCGAAATGGGCCGCTACCGCTGGTACGGTAAAACAATTATTCAGTAGTTGTCTAACTTTGATCTCGTCAGAAGTATATTTTAGTGCAAGATTTCTCATTTCTTCTTCATAAACAAATTCTGTACGATAAATATCACCATTTGGTCGTAAAAATTGATCATGACAATCGTGTTCCGAACTCTGAAATAACCAAATAGATACAGGATCATTTTTACTGATATTTTTAATAAAATCAAATATATGACCATTATAAAATTTAATCATTCTGTCTCGTGGAAATATAGTTACTGCATCAGTCCATGCATGTGCATTATGATCAATAATCGTTATAGGGTTTCCATTTCTTATATATTTTGGTTTGTATAATATCTCGCCTGTTAGTGTTTTTACTGTTATTGGAAATCTTGATAACTTTTCTAGCTTAGCAACATCCTTAATAGATGCACCAAATTTTTAACGGCCATACTCCATTCACATTTTTTTTGCGTCTTAAATCTGTTAAGCCATTACCACGCATCGCATTTGTAAAATTTCAATAATGCGTTCAGCACACAATTTATTTTTAATTCTGACAGTTTCATCGGTTTGAGATCTTCAATATTAGGTTTATCATTCAGTAAAAACAATCCATATACCACAGCAGTAACCGGATACCCTCGCTCAAAATATGGTCTATCAATACCAGTCAGTATTCCGGATTTGGATTTGTTACTTAATAATATAATTTTATTATTTCCAGACTGTATATGAATAGGAGTTCTTTTGTCACGAAACATCCAAATATCATCGTCTGTATTCACAATAAATTTTATTAAAAAAGATATTTTTGATTATCAAGGTGGTTAATAATTACTTCTGCTCGTTTGTCGTTCATCACATTAATAACTTTTCCAACTCTAAAAGTTGACCAAACATGCACAGCACCATCTTCTCGAAATTCCATTTTGGCCTCACGGATACGTTTAGTTATATCTACATTTATTGAAGCTAGATCTCTCATCGAAACACTAAATTTATATCCTAATAGTCTGTCAAGATCAAATCTAGTAGCAGATGGTTCAATTGCTGATAATTCTTCCATTATTATAATTAAGACAAATATTATATTCAAATTTAAATGTAGTATATATAAATATATGATTCAAACAGAAAATAAATGTATTTGGTTAAAAATTGGACATATATTACTTATTGTAATAAATCATTTGTAAACAAATACTGCGTTTACCATATGCAAAGTATCTGACATGGAAGTACTGGACCAAAACCATGTATTCAATGTGGTATTGGAGTTAGAGGTAGCACACAATTATGTGAAAATTGCGGGGGTAAAAAATATAGAGAGCTTAAACGATATTATGACAAAAAAAGATACATCGACAGGTAAATCTCCTATAAAAAAAACAGAAAATGATTATCTAACCAGATTTCAAAAATAATGATTTAAACAAATAAATATTATATACAAATGGAACAAAAAGAATTTGTGAGACATCCAATATATACGAATTACGAGGCATCCAGAGATGGTGTTATTAGACACTGTAGACTAAAGAAACCACTCGGTAATCTTAATAATAATGGTTATTTTAAATTTAATATTGGTGGGAAAAATTATTGTTGTCATAAATTTATATTCGAATGTTATTTTGGGATTGTTAAAGATGGACTTGTTGTTAATCATTTAGATGGAAATCCCCACAATAACCATCTAAATAACTTAGAATCAATTACACAAAGCCAAAATTGTAAGGTTGGAAATACTGGTATTTATCCTAAGACTCCTAAGACAGTTATTTCTACCAACACAGATACTGGTGAAAAAATGGTTTTTAATTCTATGCATGCAGCTGCCAAATATTTTGATATTTGTGTGGCTTCAATAAAACGTGTGGCTGATCATATATACAAGTCTGCATATTCAATAAAGTATGACCAAAGGATTATATTTGAATATGTATAATTGTGTACCCTTACTCACAAAAATATCATTTTTTATATAAAATTTGACTATCAATCTTGCCAAGGGTCCTGCTTAGCTACACTTATATTTCCAGACTATTACCGTCTTCACTTTTAGTGTCATTTATCGCAGAATCAAAAAGCATAAGCTTTCTCAGTTGCATGATTCGGCCATCTGTGCGTTTTTTAATTTCGTATTCGTGAGACAGTGCATTTTTGATCTTTTCGATTGAGCGTGCAAGAGGTATGAATAGCTTTATGTGTTTTTCATCCACGACAGCTAAAGATTCTAACATAGAATTATAAATGGATTTGATAAACCTATAATCAGATGGTAATGTGAATTTATTTTGAAATTTTTTTTGCTGCAACAATTCAAACTCATACATAATTTTTTTCAGAGTCAAGATTATTAGATATCTGAATTCCTTTATGTTTTAATTTTTTATCAGAAATAATCATTAATAGTTTTCTGAATTCCTTATATTATATTTTTTTATATATATATATATATGTATATCAGATATATATATATATATAATATATATATATATATTTTATATATTATATATATTTATATATATATATATATATATATATATATATATAGCATTGATTATATATATATATATATATATATATATATATATATATATATATATATATATATATATATTATATATATAATATATTTGTTTTTAAATAAAAAAATTATTAAATTGACTTAACTAAAGATGATAAAAGTCATATTCTTTCAGAAATTTGTAGATTTTCTAGGATTCACATGAATTATTTATAAAAAATCTGAAATTAAGCCCAAAAACAAAAAAAATATTAATATTATTACGCTAACAAACAAAAATTAAAATAAATTATTATTTATGTTAAAATCTGTAAATGTTTCAGAAATCTGTAGATTTTCTAAGTGTTTGTCTGTCTGTTTAGAAACCAAACATACGGTTAGTTCCCTTACCGGTTGTTTATATACCTACTGACCTTGGATGACGAAATATTACCTATGTATACAGACGTAATTGAATCCTTTTTGTATAGTGTGGTAAAGACGAAATTAATCTACAGCAAAGCGTGCTGCATTGGTCTGGTGTAATAAATAGCGTGTAGTAGACCGGTTTTAAACAGTTATTATAAACATACCCCGTTGATGTTTTTTAGCTACAGACTGCACAAACAGTACTTCAATTTAATGAATTACACTCTCTCTCTCTCAGTGTATACAGATCTGGGTATTCAAACGCGTTAATCGATTTCCGGTATGGGTTATTTCCCATTTTTATGCTTGTAATTTTTCAATATTTTAGTAAGATTTATACACATAAATTTATAAATGCTTTAATTTTATTTATATATTTTAGTAAAAGATTAATACACATAATTTTATAAATGCTTGTAATTTTATTTTTATATTTTAAAATTTATACACATAAATTATAAATTTGTAATTTTAAAATTTATATATTTTTTAGTAAGATTTATACACATAAATTTATAAATGCTTGTAATTTTATTTATATATTTTAGTAAGATTAATACACATAACTATCTTAATAAAATTATATTTGTAAAACCATTATAGTAATAATTGAAACTGTTATAATCATCGAATGCAGCATGGTGTAGAGGTAGATCGTTGGACTCTAAATCTATACATCTGTGGTTCGATTCCAGATTTCGCCGAAATGGATTTGGTCGCGGGGATGCCTTTAATATATATAATTGTGGGGCGGGGCCCGCCTCAGGTTTCGATAAATATCTCACTGTCAGCCACGTGAGTACATTTTTGTGTACCCACAGGGTTTTCACAGGGGTTTTATTTATCGAAACCACAATGCAATGCGTCGCCCCCTAAAATAATCAGTAGCATGCCGTGAGCTCTCTGCCCCCATGGAGAACCCCCAAAAAAACACATTCCAGAAAGGAATGCTAGCCAAAAGAAACAAGTATTATGAAGTGCCGCATAATAAGTCATAAGAGAGACAAACATGTTAGGACTTCAAAAAAGACACAGGGCTATCAGGGGTAAATCGCTAGGATCGCTACTGATTATTTTTGATCAAAAAAGACAAAATATATAATAAATATTTTTTATATTTATCAGAAATATTAAAAATATATAAATATAAAATCATATAATATATATAAATAGATAAAATAATAGTCTATATTTATACATAAAATTTAAAATAAATTCATTTATCAATAAATATATTTAATTATAAAATATTAATATATATAAATATATATATATATATATATAATTAAATAATATTTATCAGAAATATAAAATATATAATAAAAAAAAGACAATATAAAAATAAATAAAAAAAGAAAATAATAAAAATAAATTTATATAAAAAATAAAATATAGAAATATATAAAATATAAAAATATAAAAAATATAATATTTTAATATAATATATATATATATATTATATAATAAATATAAAAATAAAATATAAGTAAATATATATATTTAATATATATTATATATATATATAATATATATATTATATATATATATATATATATATAATATAAAAATATATATATATATCAAAATATAAAAATATAAAATAAAAAATAAAATATATATATTTAATTAATATATATATATAGAATATATATAAAAATAAAAATATATAAATTAAAATAAATATTTATATATAAAATATAAAATATAAAATAGAAATATATATAATTATTAAATAATATTTTATCATATTTTCAGGAATATAAAAATATATAATATAAAAATTCAACATATATATATAATATAAAAAATATATTTATCAGAAATAAAAAAAATAATATATAAATTAAAAAAAATAGATATATATAATATAAATAATATATATATAGAAATATAAAAATTTATGAATATATAAAATAATATAAAAATATATATAAATATATAAATATATAAAAATATAAATAAATAAAATATAAAAATAGACATTATATATATAAATTAAAATATAAAATAATATATATATCAAAATATAAAAATAAAAAATATAAAAATCAGACAATATATATATAAATATAAATAAATGAAATAAATAATATATATAATAATAAAAATATAAAATAATATATAAAAATATAAATAATATAATATATATCATAAATATAAATTAAAATAATAAAAATCAGAAAATATATAAATTAAAAAATATTATTTAATAGAAATATAAAAATAAAATTATAAAAAATCAGACATATATATATATATATATATATATATATATATATAATAATATATATATATAATATATATATATATATGTATATAATATATATATATATATATATATATATATATATATATATATATATATATATATATATATAATTATATATATATTATTAATGAGTATTAATGAACCTCACTCAACAAAAATTGCTCGTCAGCGTTTAGAGGCAATTGAAAAATATTTACCTATCCGTGATGCTGTCAAACAACAATTGCAACAACGTCAGGAAAGTCAAGTTGAATTTGCAGAGGATACAAAACAATTATTTAAACCGATAACAGATACCACTAAAGATATTCAACCTGTGTTAGATCAAACAGCTAAAGCAATTCAGAAAATAGAAAAAAGAACTAAAAAAAAACAAAAAAATTCTCGAAAAACTTCCAGCAGAAATAGCTGATGCAATGCCAGACCTAGAAATGCCTGAAGATGCAGACCAAGCTCGTGCTGAAATAGGTGATCTATCTAACATAGGTTATAAATTTGGCGTAGATTTTATTGCTGATATTAAAAGCGTTAAAAATGTAGAGGATTTGGCTGCGTTTGCTGTGGAAAGTTTTAGTGATAGAAAAAAGTTTTTAAAACCTGAATATGCTGATAAATTTGTAAGTCATGATAATTGGAACAAATGGATATTTCGTATACACTATAACATTAGTCGGGTTAGAAATATTGATCCTAATTATATACAGTATATACAGTATATTAACTTTATACAAAAACCACCAAAGCACCAAACGCAACAAAAAACACTCCAAAACATATAAAATTACCACGATCACCAGTATTGTTACCACTACCACAACAATCATCACCTCCAGAACAATTACCTATATTATTACAACCAAAATCACTACTACCACACAAAATAAAAAGTGAAGAAGGGCCGGGGTCGGATACCTCTTTCGGAAGTGGTCTTATTACTCAGTGTCCTAACAACGTCCTTGCTGATGTTGAACGACTAGAAATTCTGATTGGAGGAAAACGAGCTGGTAATAATTCCCCAGAAATCATTAATGAAGCAGCAGATATTTGTAAAAGATTATTTAGTGGCGGTATTATGGATATTGATGTGTATCAGTCTCTCATTAATGAAATTGCCGATGATTATTATAGTGACTAAAACAGTGACTAAGTCACAGAGTGATTAGATGCAATTAGTGATAAAGTTAATTAATAATAAAATGATAATACACAATGCTCAACGTGGACCAACCATGGTCAGGGTAATTAATTCTCGAATACCGATTTACAGGGCAACCTACGGAGATGGGTTAGGAGATATTGTTCAGGGTTTGTTTAGAAGGATAGCCCCAAAAGCAATACCAATTGCAAAGCAGCTGGGTATGAAAGCTATTGATGTTGTTCGTGAAAAGGTTATAGGTGTTGCTGGTAACCTTGCCAGTAAAGCATTCTCGGCGATTAAAGATAGACTAGCGCAATTAATACGTAGACCACAACCTGTCCGATCTCAGTCGGTGAAATTGCCCAGTACTGAAATGATGCCCGCAAGTGTAAGTAAAATAATAAATCAAGCCGCTAATCAAAAACTAGCAGCAATGGCGATGCCATCTATGGCTGATATACCTTTATCAGAAAAAGATAAAAACATAACCGCTAGTCTGATAGCAGGAAGTGGTCTCACTTCCCGAAATGATCTTCGTTTTAGACGATAATAATTATAATAAATATGTTCAAGCGTATGAGTGACCCCGCGTTTGACATGGACGCACCAGTTCTCAAAGATGAGTCTATACATGATTATCAGTATTATTCTTATGAAGCACGAATTCCAAATCAACGAGGAAGAATTGAACTTCAGGTTCATGATACAAGTAGATATTTTCTGCCCTCAGAAGCTTTTATTGAGGTCGAAGGTGAAATATTAAAAACCGATAATACTGAATATGCAGCCGAAATTAGTGTTGGTTTTGTTAATAATGGTATTATGGCGTTGTTTGATAGCGCTACATACATGATTGACGGAAAAAATATTGAATCAATTCAAAAAGATGTTGACGTAGCTACAACCGTACTTGGTCTTGCCAGATACAGCGACGATTATTCAAGATCAGCTGGTCCATCAATGATGTTTGTAAAAGATACTTCTGATTCTCCAGAATATCAACAATATGAAATAGGACGACCAAGAAATTTTGCTAGAAACGCCGATGCAGATGTACAAAGTATGATTATTAATGTAGATCCAGATTTCAACTTAGGATTTAGATCACGTCGAGCGATGTTAAAAGGAAATAGAAGAATATTTTCATGTGCAATTCCACTATCACATATTTTTGGATTTTGTAGAAATGTCAGAAAAGTCATTTTCGGAGCCAAACATACAGTTGTACTAGTACGAAAAGCTGCAGATGATGATGCAATATGGAGACCCGCTGGTGATGCTGGTATGGTAATTCTTACAAAACTTAGTCTCTGGATGTCAGTATTGACTCCATCAATATCTGAAGAACAACGATTATTATCTTTTATGAGTCAAGGCGGTAAATCAATGCTATCATGGCTGACAATGACTACAGATGCTATCCAGAGTAATATTAACGGTTTATTTACATGGCAGATAGCCTCTCAGCAAGGTGTTTCTGCACCAAGACACATATTTATTGTATTACAAAATGCTGCACGAGTAAATGATCAAACGCGTAGTATTATGATATTTGATAAACTCGGTGTTTCTGAGGTTTCGTTAAGGATAAATGGACATCAAGAACCATCCGAGGATATATTACTTAATTTTGATCAAAATCATGTAGCACGTGCATATCATCGTCTTATGTCGTTCATGGGCCGTGATCAAAATGTTGATACTGGATTACAAATATCTCAGTTAGATTTTACATCCTTGTATCCTATTTATTATTTTTCGCTCGAACATTTAGATTTGACCAGACAATCAGTAGTAGATATACATTTTCGAGCTAGTGTTAATAGAGGAGTTATTGATAATTATAGAGCAATTGCTGTTATACTTAGCGATAAATCAATGCTCATAGAAGGTGTTGGTGGACGAATGAGAGTCGTTGATGCTCCAGTAGAAAATATGTAATGTGTAATTAGATCATTTATCATTATTATAAATGTCATATAATCACGTTAATGTTACCCTGACTCCTGGCCAGGTCAAAAGACTGCAATCAGCATCAAATAATAACTGTGGAATAACAATATCATTAAAAAAGGAACACATGAGTGGTTCAAATAAATTATCGTTAACTGATCGTCAATTCAAAAATTTTAAAAAAGGAAAAAAATCAAATAAAGGTATCAAATTTGATCTTTCTGCGGCAGCTATTAAGGATACTTTTAAAACTGGTGGTATATTTCCCCTTCTCGCAGCTATACCAGCATTAATAGCCGCTGCAGCCCCAGCTGTTGCAAAAGCAGCTGCATTAGGCGCCGTTGGAACAGCCGCTGGAATGGCATTAAAGAAAGCGACCGGACAGGGAATAAAACGAACATCTAAAAAAAAGGGAAAAGGTCTCAGATTACCAGGGACCCCACCCTCGTGGTACGGAAAAGGCCTAAGACTTCCAGGGACAGTTTACTAATCTCGCCTATGTCTAATTTTGATTTACTCGATGCTGTTAAAAAATTAAAAATAAAAAACTTTAGAGGTGTTTTCATGCGCGATCAATTACCAAAACAACCAAACAATACTGAAACAGGTATTATAAATCTCGATAAAAATTCTGGACAAGGTACCCATTGGGTGGCGTATGCAATTGATCCACGTGGAATTATTTATTTTGATTCATATGGATTAGCGCCACCAAAAGAATTTATTCATTATGTCAGTAATAATACTGCACCAATCTGGTATTCAACGTTACCTACACAAACATTAACCGATCCACCAATATGTGGTCGAGAAGTACTTAGTGTACTTGATGCTATATCCATGGCACCGCAAGGAAAACCACCTCATAAAGTCGTGCATGAATATACCATGATGTCACATTTAAATAGACATCAGTAAATATAATGGTAGATATTTACGGAAGATCTGCTCGTGGTAAAACTCAACAACAAGGTGATTTATCTAAATATGCAACCCTTGATCAACTTAGAAATGAGATTGATGATTTATTAAATATTACAAATGTGGATCAAAATGAAGTGGTTATTTTTCAGGACAAACAAGGACGATTAAAGACAAGCAATATACGACTACCAGACGTACTTACACGAATTCATAATGCAGTTGATGATAATATCGTAACTTTTACTGATCAGGGTAAAATACAGGATTCCGGTAAATCATTTAATGATTTTGTTAAAAAAAAAAACTGGCGGTGTATTTAATGGAGACGTTATTATGAACAAAAATAAAATTACCGATCTTGGTATTCCAACTGCAGATAATGATGCTACAACAAAAAAATACGTCGATGATAAACAGACTCCAATCATTAATGGAATAACCAACATCGAAACTGAATTTACCGGTCACGTGAATATGTTTTTGAGTTTTCGCGAAAACATAAACAGAATTAATAACGAATTTTTTGGAAAGCCACCAAATGTTAATATAAAACTTACTGATATTAATACAAAACTTAATGATATTATTGTAGGAATTCCTGATATTGTTAAAAAAAATAGACCTGATTAAATTTCCTCACGATCAGATTAAAAATATTGTGTATACTGTTGCTTCTGGGTCTGGTACATGGGACAAAGAAAATAAAATTTAAATATACAGCAAAAATCGCTGGTACTGGTGTGTATAGATATCCGTACTTAGCGGTGTGTAGATTTTATAATATATACACTAACTCTTCATCAACTGGTAATATTTCTAGAATAATATCCGTAAAATTAGATAAAGATTCCGAGATAACATTTACGCTGGAATCGTCTGATAAACATTCGGTCTCATACAATTGGTTACTGGTGGTATTTGGAATTTGTAACTCAATTAACTACTTAACATCATAGTATAATGGATCAAATAACTATCGACGTTCAACGTCACAGATATAATCAAGCATGTGAATGCCTGACCAAACTAAAAAATATCATCGACCATTATACAATAAAAATAAAAAAAATATCGTAGACGTATGGTCGTTATTGATATAATTGTGTATTCAGTTTCTGCTATTGTTGCTGGATCCGGATTAATATTATCAACATTAACGATGACAGCTCCAGCAATCATAACAATTATTGTTTCAACTTCAACGACTATAGCAGGTATTTTTTAATATTATTGCTAAAAAGATAACTACATGTACGAATGATAAATTGCGCGAGTATATGATAAAATTGCACACAGCAACAACAACATACTCTAAACTATCTGGATATATTTCCACGTATCTCAGTGATGGTAAAATATCTGATGAGGAGTTTGTAACGATAATTAAAACCTACGATGAAGCATTCAAAATTGTTAGTGATTCTGCTGACAAAAAAAAATGGAGAATTAAGCAATAATAATAACAATAATGTCAGCAACTGAGTCGAGAGAGTTGTTACAGCAGATCGTCGCTAATACAACTCCTTCAAAAACTACTATGATATCGATAAGTTCGACCAATCCTGAATTTAGCGTTAACTTTCCAACTGCAATTCCAGTAAAAGAGATAGCATTAGCTCAGTTACGTGTTTATTATAGCTGGCCTAATATTAGATCAAAACCATTTGGTGGACAACAACCAAATAATTCATTAGTATTCGCAAATAAAAATAAATCTGATGGAACTCCCGATTGGCAAGTTGTTAGTATTCCAACTGGCAGTTATCAGTTAGAACAGATTAATGAGGAATTCCAGCGCAGAATTAAATCTTTAACCGGGAAGAGTCTAAAATAGCAATTACTGTTTACGAACCAACATTATCGTCAGTGATTGAAATAAATTCTCCTGATTATGCTGTAGATATTTATCAGAGTTCGATTAGATCAGTACTAGGTTGGCCTGAAGTCGCGCCAGATTATCAAGTTCCACCAGAACCACAGAGATCCGACTTCAATATAGATGTTAAGAAATTTATACAACTTCCAGAATATAGAAACAAAGTTCCATTTATGGAGAGCACTACAGCAAGTGCTTATCGTAATTATATACATCATACTTATTTTATAAGTTTCATTCAAAGTAGGAGTGGTTTAGCAAGAATATCGACACTTGATGTTGAGCAAATTAACTCATTATCAAGACCGATTAAATCTGAACACGAACACATGTTTAATAATCTTAAAAAATTACTTTCCAGCATCAATACTTTTTATAACGATGATTTAAAAAATCAAATAATTGAAACAATACAACATCTAAATCAAGTTGTAGCAGACTTAGAATCTGTAAATAAGGCTATTGTTGACAGAGAGAAAATAATAAATGTGCCGGCAGATAGATCTTCTAGCTCTTATATAGTTAATGAAGATGACCAAATCCAACGTGTAAGTCATAAGCGATTATTTAAAACAGTATTTATGAAATATTACGGAATCACAGAAGAACAGCTACCAACATTTATAATACCCGGATTTGACTCCGAGGAGCTAAAAAAATCAGTTAGTGATCTTATTGATGAACACTTTAGAAGAATATGTAATTCCTAGAAAAAACAATTCCACCCCCAGCAATTCTCAAATATAATAATGATCCATATGGAACAGGTCGTCATATCTCACCTAATATTGTTAATATAACATCCACCATCGCACTGAATTTAGTTTGCGATATAATTGATAATAGCTACAATTTTGACCTCTCTAAGTCTAATCAGGCTCAGCAGGGGTATATATTATATTCATCTAGTATCCCATCCCCTCCGGGCTGGCTGATTGTATCTGAGCCAATAAATCAAGTCTACCTGCGTGTACATAATCCATTATTGTCAAGAATGAATTTCAAACTCACTAATCAAGATGGTAATATTGTGGACCTGCGCGGGGAGACGTTATATATTAATTTATATATACGATCCTAGATTGGTCTGGATAAAATATTTGGTTAGTTCCCCTTGACCATCTGTTTATGAACTGTAAATCTGTTTAAAACCCCAAATCTATTGTAAAAAATCCCGATATTAATGCCCTGACAAAGTCAAGTGACAAAGTCAGGAGCAGCAGGGAGGGTGAACTCTACAAAATTTTTGCTCAAGTTTTTAACGTAAAAAAAAGTTCAATAAAATCAGGATAAAAAAGTCAATAATAGTGTAACAAAACTAAGCTAACCTCATGTGGTTTATTATGTGGTTTATAACCGTCCGTACGGTAATATAAAAGTTAGATATTTTGGTTTAGGGTTATTGACCCTTTTTTCAGCCTCTTTAGGAACCCTTATTTCAGGGTAATTTCACAGCAAAAATTTTGTAGGGTTCACCCTCCCTGCTGCTCGAGCTGATGAGTTTTGGGTTAAGCTTTTCCAGCGACACAAATGGAATAATATATTTATATTTTTGTTGATGCAGTTTTTATTAACAGGCTTTATTATTTATAACACAGAAGTTCAAGCAAATATCTATTTTTATTTATAACACAGAAGTTCAAGCAAAACTTTTTTTATTATTTATAACACAGAAGTTCATGCAAATATATATTTATTTTTTATAACACAGAAGTTCAAGTAAAAAGATATTTATTATTTATAACACAGAAGTTCAAAGATATTTCTTATTTCTAACACAGTCCAAGCAAATATATATTTATTATTTATAACACAGAGGTTCTAGCAAATAGCTTTTTTTCCCTGCTGTTTTGTTTATTCTTGCCAGTTAGTAGGTGCAACATATCAGCATGTTTGTTTTTATTGAATAAGGTTTCTACTTTTCAGAAGTGAACAGCTAATTAAGATGTTTCATTTCATTTATCATATAGGAACAGTACTTGTCCGTCTTGTGTTTTACCTCAACTGAAAGGTCGAGACAGCATTCAAGTGGTTGCGAGGTGATGAAATCCAGTGGACGTAACATAAATTATCGATTAGTTTAGACATGCCATCTGGAGTTGTTATTTTTAATGATGCCATAAACTGTAAGATAGTCAAATAATGTATTCAAAGCGAAAATACCCATTCTGGTTTAATCCAGTATCAGAAGTTTTTTTTATTTGTTTTTTTCAAGAGTGAGGATTGTCCAATACTCCACCGAACGTTCAACGATATGATGAATTTAGTGGTCCCCGCTTCAAATTTAATTGGAAGAATCCTTAACAACACAAGGCATATAAAACCAACATAAATTAACATGGCCTCAGATGATCATATTAAAATGTTTGAAGTACGAATCACACCCATCCACATATCACAATGCAGTGTGATTCCGTTGGAAATTAACCAATCCGAATAGTCTATATAGCTCCGTCCCTTATGGAGAAAACACGTTAAGTTGCTACCTTGGGGTGGATGGGACAGTTTTCATGTAAACATGTGTTGCTTAGTATACAAAACAATTCATAATAAATAAAATACACGCGTGAACTTATATATTTTGGGATATCTATATTAAAACAAAGCATATTAATATTATTCACTTGATTTGAGAAATTCATTGCAATTCATACAAAAAATTTTTATGTTCCTAAATTTGTACCGGCATTTTTCAAGTCCGAAGATCATTTTGACACCGTGTGATGCTCATAGTGCGGACAAGAGCTATTTTCCTGTAAAACTTTGTGTACTAAATATGCTGATGCATTAAAAGCAGCTGCCTTCCAAGCCGCTTTTTAAGATATACTACTTGTCTTGGACTCGTATGTTTACCTCTATGCGTGGCTACCTCTTCTTCCTAACCGTCTATAGGCATGTACTGTAGAAGCATGAACCTAGTTATGATAAGCTTAGCATTTATAAATACACACAGAAGCTAAATCTATAATATAGTTTAGATTTACTTTGAGTTAGGCTTGAAAATTGGCTGGCTAGTTTGGTGAACACCTGTTACAGGTAGACATTTGGGATCAAATGTGTAACTTGCACTGTAAATGAAAGGCCTGCTTGATATTGTTGATATTTACGCAATACAGATTCTTTTAGCCGCCTTGTCAGAGGAAAATATTCCAAATAGCTCTTTTTGTGTCGAAAATGAATGTAAAAATGAGCGGATGGTGGCAGACTTGGTTCTGTATAAAAGCAAACAGTTGTATAAGGATTTAACCTGACTGCCTAAGTTACAATCTCATATGCATGCTTTCTACGCAAATCATTAGTTTGTTTTTATTTGTATATTCAGAGTATTTTTATTCAACTTTTCTGCAATAGGCCATTGTCGGATCAAAATTCACCAGATTAACTATTCAGTGAGACCTTAGTTATACTTCACGTCAATTTCAAGCACAACTTCACAAATATATTCATATATTTCATTAGTAAACAGCTGAAACATAATTATATAGAAACTATCCACTGCCTCCTTAGACAACAAGTGTAAATTAAGGCGTCTTCGTCTCTACCGAGCTTTTGAAAGATATGGATTTATTTGTTAAAAGCACACAACCTTTTTAAGTATTTCAGTGAAGGAGACAAACAAGTGTAAATTAAGGCGTCTTCGCCTCTTCCGAGCTTTTAAAAGAAATGGATTTATTTGTTAAAAGCACACAACCATTTTAAGTAGCACTGACATTTTTAGGCATTATGTAACATAATGTTTAGTAAATAAAAATATTCTTGGATACTTAACAATAAATAGGTGATACAAATATCTGGACACTCCAATATTGGTGATTCTTGGGGATCCTGTGCAGATTTCTATGAGAATAAAGTCGCGCACCGCCAACAGCTGATTTCATTAGATTTTAAGCAATAATTTCTTCATCAGCAGGATGATTTGTTCTGTTGATACAAACATAAAATTAGTGAAGGAAAGGAAAAGAAGGAAAAAAGGAAATATAGATAGATAGATTTCGTTTCGAGACAATTAGCAAGAATATGCTTACACTTTTGGAATAAACTATTTATGCCCACACGACACTTTTGATTTTTTATTACTTACAATAAGGACTCATGTTATTTTGAGGAATAAATTATTTTCTAGTAAGAATAAAGACAATATTTTTAATGCAAACGTCATTTCAAATCTCAAAAATCCTACACATTCTGGAGCCTAAGATAAGAAGAAAAAATCGTTATTAGCAATCATAATATAATAATATATTGAATATATCACTAGTAATTTTTATTTTTTGTCTAATATACAAAGCATTAAACCCATGTATCCATTGTAATAAATAATGTTAATAATACAATTATAAATCTTAAACATTGTTTCCAAAATGTCCCGCTTCTTATTAATTTGCTCTCCAATTCTTGAGCAAACAATTTTCTGTTGCATCTGTTTTATAACAAATATTAAATTATTAATGTTATTAATTAAACTTAATTGCCCATCCAATGATATAGTACGATAATACGATGTAACTGAAGAGCGTTTGGTGTTTTCTAAGTAGTAAGGGAAAACAAGGTTATCATTCCATACCCCACTTTTGCCCCTCCAAACAAATACAAACTATGTCCTAAACTCTACACCCCACCCCTTTTTCACAAAAGTATTGTAAGGTTTCTAACCCACCCTTCCTCCCTCATTACAACAACAACAGGTGTTAGTGAATCCAGGTAGAGATAATGCCATGTGATCGGTATCTAGGTAAGCTCACACAAACTCTGTCATTATACAACAACAGGTGGTAACCTACCTCCCTTGTCGTGTATTTTACACAAGTCCAGGTATAGGTATGATGCCATATGATCGGTGAATCATCCAGGTAATCTAGAAATTGTTGAATTTGCCAGGACCAATGAAATCTCATAACACTCACACGTGATCGCCCGTGTATAAAAGACCTGAAGTTTCTTAATTGCGCAGTAGATGCGGCCTTCACCAGGTAGACAAGTTTAACAATGCTATACGGAAAGTAGAACGTGGAGCTTAATCATATTGGCAAAGCGAGAAAGGTAAGTGATATTATTTTATACCTCATTACCAATGATTAATGTTTCAACTGTTGATATTAGAAATATTTCATTATCCCGATTGTAGAGACTAAATTTTACTTTACCGCTCACACAGCGACGTGATTCAAACAAATCTTTTGTTTGTGGTTTGGTCAAAGGATATTTTTTGTCGGTAGAATATATTTTTAACCGATCGAGATCAATTGTAAGTTTAGTATATATTTGTTGGCTAATCGGATTGTGAAAGTTTTTAAATTCCGCTAGCAACTTTTAATACAATTGTTCGATATAATTGAAATAATCGCTGTTATCAGATCTGATGAGTGAAAGTTTTAGCATGTCACGTGATCCACTTAAACATGTACCTAATGTTTCATTATTAAATTCAACTGTCAATTGTTTGCCGTCCAGCATTAGGTATTTGATTTTACTACTGTAGCTATTTGTCATTGTCAAATTTTCAAACATTATTTTATAAGTTTAGATAAATTTTTAGTCGGAAAAGATAATGTCATCATCATGGCAATACCCAAGGGCAAGTATATCTACCCCATTTTCGCAATAACGTTTGTCATCACAATTACACAATCCACGTTTGATAATGACATCTGTTTCAAGCTTATGTTGATTGGTCCGAATTGCCATAGCTCTCATAAAACTAACATCGCCATCAAGCGCGTACTTGTAGTCATCAAATTTCATAAATTTTTTAACAAAATCACGAGGCAGACCTTTTGCTTTTTTCGTTATGTTATTATTGTCTAACAATACGGCATACATTTTGCTGCGTAATCCGATAAAATATTTGATAGCGCTCCAGTTCATTTCATCTTTGAACTTACCAATAACATTTTTATTTGTGTCGTCATGAACTTTACTGTCACGTGGGTAATCAGAAAGATCAAACAGATGTCGAATATTGTACATGTTCTGATAGATGTCCTCGCATTCGATTTCATACACGAGCGAATCGGTATCAGTAGACAATAATCTCCTGGCCGGCCACTAATTTTTAGCAAAATTATAATGAAAATCGTACATCAGCCACTTTCATAAATCTAACACTGAAGCTCCAACGTAGATCGGCTTGTTTAGTTTTAGATTTGGTTTTCTTCTTTGTATTGCAACAAGAATCTCATTAAAAAATTGTATGCTCACAAAATCATCGTCTGACACAAGTTCGTTTCTGCGATTAATATCATTAACTAGTTCGATATTTACACGTTTCCTAATATTCTCCATCGTCTTAAGAAAAACGGAATTGTTCATCAGTTTGAAGAAGTTTTTCTCAAAATCTGTTTTTGCTGCAGCCCTTCTTGAAGTGTTTGAGTTAATGTAATCTCTCATCCACGGCGACTGATTAAATTTTAGTACACGATGAACTTTTCTCCACACAAGACCAACATCGACTTCTTGTTTTAAAACTTTGTAATGCAAAACATAATTACGTTTCTTAAGCAAATTCGGTACTAGTTCCTTGACCATGGAATGTTGCCTTGGTGATGCTAACTCTTGTTGTTCTTTTGATAACAAACTATAATCTATGACCATCGATTCCGCGCAGAAAGGATAATCGTTATGCAATTTATGTAGCGAAGTTGGATTATCAAGATCAACTTCAACGAAATATGAAACATCTTCGGGTATCTTTTTTCTGTTTCAGGTAGAAATCGATCAGTTGTGATCCAGTGAAATCCAGCAAGAGGCATTGGTTCTATCATCGAACCACCGTACAAGTTGTTACAATCTAGATCAATTATATACCTCAAGGTTAGCTCAGGGTTATACTCTTTTAAGTATTTGTTGTTTGCTTCAACATATTTCTTCGTTATCACGATAATACAACCTCTGATACCTTTTTCAATAAAATTGAACATATCGACGTCAGTCAGTAATTCCAATCTTACCTTACTAAACTTTAGCAGAGCATCCCATGACAGCCCAGGGGCAGAATAATACCAACAAGGATCTAGTCCGTAATTGTCATAACTCACTTCTCTAAAACTTTCAAAAAGATCTGCTAATAATAACACGTCAGTTTTCAAATAAAAATTCATGATAATCACCAAATGTCTCACAATCAAATTCTTTCCAGATATTTTGTGCATACCTGTACTCGTCATCGGTGATATTTTCATTTTTAAGTTGCGAGCAAAATTTGTCTTTGTCAGGTAAAGATGTTTCATCAAATTTACTCCAGTCGTCGAGATAATCGTATGGAAAAACTCCTTTTTTAGCTAGTAGATTAAATGTATCTCCCAAATAGTCTCTTAGGTTATCAAATTTACTACAACCTTTCACTTGCTCATCTAACGAGGCTGCCATAAACTGCAGGCTGTCAATGAAACGCAATTTACCTTGTGTAACTGATTTATACTATTCAAAATTATTTAAAATGCATTTGATGGTGTTATCGAGCTTCAGACGAGCTTTTATGTCAGGATCACCAAAAGCTTCTACTATAATGTGACTATCTTATCTTCGTAAGTTGTGAAGAATAACCGGAATAAAACCTAGAGCATGACATTTTAAATTACACTGTTCATGAGCCGCTTCACGGTACTGTCCGGTCAAATGGCAATGGTGATTCTTGTAGCTGACATTGTCAGTATCATAAGCTCTTTCACAAATATGACAAATTTCTGCTTGCTCGTGATCATATTCTTGTTGAGATATTAATTTTAAGATTGGATTTACTTTTTTCAAGCGAGTAAATATATAATCAACTTCGTTAATCAATTGCTTGAGAAGCCAGACAGCTGGATTTTTACCACGATAGTTGTTGATTGGTTTAGATAATCTAGAATTAGCACAACAAACTACCTTGTACGCTACTCCACACGAAACATGATTTTAAATTTTTCTTCTACTCGATTGATTAGGATTATTTTATTCACCAAGTACAGGTTGAAGTAAGCTTTCGAAATCAGCGTATATGACAAAAGGAATTTTTAGTTTACGATTATGATGGACAAACTGTAACACACTATCTTTTTTAGATGGCATTGTTATTCTTGATACATCACTACAGTACTGCAAATGATTTTGTAATGTTTCATTGTTTGTACGACGATGCAAGCAGCGATAACAAAATAATTTTTTGTTCTTATTCTTATTGTACCGTTTACCAACTAATCCATGAAAGTTTTTAATCTAAACGTAATAACGTTTATAAAAAATAAAATTTATAGTCGATTGTGAAGCTTTTTCTGAAATATATCTCGGATAAAGGTTTTCTTTTTCATCTAGTCCGAAAATGTAATCGAAACATTGTTTTGCTTCTCAAATTTTGGTATTGATTTTCTGCCACTGGAAAATTAATATCTTGAAAATTTAGTATTGACACGTTACTGATATACTTTTCAACAGGACCAGTGTTTTTTCTGCTGGAAATAGCGCGGAAAGAACAGTCCATTGGAAACATTTGTTGTCTACGTTTTTTATGTTTATTCAGCATCGATTATTTTTAATTTTTGGTGGTAGGTCAATATACGAACTACCGCGTAATGCGTCATATTTCATCGTGTGAAACAAAATTTCCTTGATCATTTCAAACTTCCAACCCGAATCTAATTCAGTAAATTCCTCTATTTTTTCCAAATTTCTTGGTGTACTTCATTAGCTAGTGATAGAAGATCAGTCCCAAGCAAAACACGTCTTGATTTTGCGTTAAGATAAGGGTCTGCAATTTCCTTGTCAGTCGATTCTTTCGTTACTAGTAGCTTTGAAAATATAGCATGCAATTGCACTAATAGTCTTATACTTTTGTGTTTTTCAAGCTCACGTTTTATAGTTGTCTGTAGTAGGTGGTAAACATTTGTTGCAGAAAATTTACTAGCACGATTTGTTTATGAAAACCTGCAAAAGCAGTCGCTTTTTATCAGGTTCTTCCATAATGCTCTTCTTGCTATATCACCCAATTTCGACATTGCTATACTATAGCCTAATATCTAATTGATAATTTACCGCACACGGCGCATGCGCTAGGGTTAAAAAAACAATTAGTTATTCAAAATTACTATAGTATAATGACAGCAAATCTGACAAGCGCACGTGAGCAAGAGGTATATCACGTTCACCCAAAGTACAACTTATACGCTGGAAATACATTAGGTTCGGTCATTAACATCAAAACTGGAATATCTGTTGGAAAAGCAACGTCAGCGGGTTATCAGTTTAGTGTCAACGGAGATAATGCCGAAAGGATTGCAATGCTTAGAAAAGATTTTATTTACACATTGTTCTGCGATGACATTCCAGAAGGACAGCGTGTATATCATGTGAACGGTGCAGTCACTGATGACAACATTGAAAATTTGTCTTTACAAGATGAGTTTCAACCGCACCCGGTCTTTGATTTATACGAGGCTAACGATTGCGGCAATATTAGAAACAGAAAAACTAAAAAAGTTCTAGTTCTATGAGTAAAACGGGATATATCAGTGTAACTGTTAGAAAAAAGACATCGACAAATCAAGTTCGTTATTATGGTCATAGGTTTGTTTATGAGGTGTTTAACGGACCTATTTTTAATGGACTTTTTATTAATCACATCAATAACGTAAAGAATGACAATCAACTGTGGAATTTGGAGCTAGTGATGCAACAGGAAAATGTGAGAAAAAGACAAAATAGTAATGGTATTAATTTCAGATGCCCAATAAAATCTGTTGTTTCGTTAAACCTCGAAACGGACGAGGAGATGAAATTCAAATCGATTACAGCTGCGGCAAAATATTATAAGATAGATCCCATGAGAGTAAAATTTGTAGCTGATAGAGTAACAAAATTAACATTTTCAAGCGAATTCGATGCCAGGATTGTTTTTAGATATGATAATTAAAAATATTTGATAGCTCGGTTTTAGTTAAACAATGATGAGCAAATGCTATAACATCATTATGATCAAATTTTAGCGTCGTTACTGCACTTTCATTAATTTTATTTTTTCTGCATCTGTTAGCAATATTTCATGAGATCACCTTGCATTACAATAACGTCAACAGAATATACACTATAACCCGACACACATTTTCTTACTGCTTCGGCTAGCTCTTTGTATTTTAATATATTAACTTTTTGGTGATATTTTACCTCTTCAGTCATTTCATAATAACTAATTGGACAAAAATATATTATAATAATGGACTTGATGAAACGACGCACTCAACTATACGAAGAAGATACTAGTGATGTCAGCGATAAGGTCGCCAGCGATAAGGTCACGGATAGTATTACATTTTCCAAAGATTTGATAGACAAATCTGCTGGTTATAGCGAAGATGATATTTTGCATAACAACAATCTGATGATGATGGTGAAATAGTCACTGTTGTTGATAGATCTAATTACAGCAGACCAACAACTGAACGATATAATGCCAAGTACCACATTGCTAAAAAAAAAGGAAATTTAATTTTACCGTTACCGAACATCAAATATTTTGGCAGCTAATCAAACGTTTCTTAAACATCAATATTCCAGGCCGACAGAAAAATATAAATTCGATTTCATATTTGTCAAACTTTTTAATCTAATGACGATCTCTGACGATCGGAAACAATATCTAATATCGTTATGTAAATGAGTAAAATGCAAATCTGTCAAACAAAAGTACGAGGAAATTTATAATAGCATTATATCATAATTCGTTTGGATGGGATCCGACTGTTAAATTTATCACTATACCCACGCCATTTGACTAAACTTTTATCTCCTTTTTTCCTAATCACATTTTCAATAACGAAAACATCCTGCTCAGTTTTCTGTAGTTTTTGTTCGTAAAAACTACGTACGATAGGTTATCCTGCCAGATCTTTTAATGCGTATGTCACAGGTATTGTTAAAAGTACCTTATCAACAACAAATACGTCTTCGCTCCAGTTCGGAGTAAATTCTTTTGCAAATACCTTTTTTGTCAAAGACATTCAAACTTTATCACCCACTTTAAATTTATGTCTGCGGTACATGTTTTCATTTGCTAATATCAGATTTTTAATCGCGTTATTGCGTGACATTTTGATGGTTCGAAGTTTCGTGTTATTATATTCGCCTACGATTTGGCCATCAATATACCTGTTGGTGTTTTTAGATGTCATATGTTTGTGTATTTTTTTCGTTTAGCGTGCGATTAAATCTTTCAACTACAACGTTTTTACCCTCGTTCCTGTAACGTATTATTTATATATTTTTTATTCTAGAAACTGCTCAAACTTTTTGCTAAAAAAATCGGATCCGTAATCAGTCCAGATTTTATTTGGTTTTCTCTGTGTACTCGTTATTATTTGTTTTAGCGCATCAGTCATTGAAGTCCCTGTCTTATCCGAAACAGGTACACTAAAAGCGTATTTACTAAACACGTCTGTAACGTTAAACAAATACTTTTGGAACGCCATCAGCGCCAACGTTGATCTGAGTCAGATTGGATACATCCACTATCGCCCAGATATCATCTACAGCCTTTGCGACAACTTTGCGTCGCCGAAACGTTTTTTTAGGTCCGTGTAGTTCGACTGCAAGATCATCATATTCTTTTTTCCAAGTCCAAGTTTATATTTGCTCCAATCATTCACTGAACAAATCTTCTATCAAAACGTTCTCGTAGATTTGTTAGCTGCATATCACGTAATGCGTCTAACATCTTTTTATCACAATCTGATTACGAGTTTTCATGATCATGAAAACAGATATCATGAAGCATCGCTATTGCATCCACTTGATTGTAAGGCTCTTGTCCTGTCAATAGATTGTCGTTTAAATCTAGTTGTTTATCTAGCGGATTGTAAGGTCCTGTATACCGATTACCTGGCAAAGTCCAACCGTCTTTTGGTTTTGGTAATTTTCCAATAATTTTGTGCATATCTATACCTGTACCTATTATTTCTCTATTGTTACAACATTCACAGTATACAACAATTTTATTTTGCTCAAGACACAAATCTCTGTCAGAATCACAGTCACATATCATTCTATATGTTTAGTCGTCTACTAAAATAACCTCCCTGACAAAATTAGGATAACAAGCGCCTAGCGACTTTGTCACTGACGGCACTGTCGCTGGGGACGTTTGCTTTATAAACATATTTTTCCTTTTTCCACAGATTGCACAAATACTTTTTAATATCATCCTGTTGTTGTTTGTTTTTTTCTGTTGTTTCATTATTATTTTCTGTTTTAGTTCTACACTTGAGACAATATTTTGACATTATTATATTTGTAAGTTTAGATAAAATTAAGGTTGCTTAGTTTAGATAAAATTAATTACAATCTCATCATTAGCGTTAGAAGGTTGCTTGTCAAACTGTACAATAAACTTTAAAAATTTAAGATTTCTGCTCTGGGACATCTGTCAGATAAACATTATACAATAATATCCGGAAGCAGACGTTCCAACAGGTTGGAGTTGATTTGATGAATAATATATTTTTTTATATCTTTGTTCATATATTTTTTATTACATCGCTTCAAAAGAAGTCTAAACGAGTCAAAATAATTATTATTATAAACTGCTACCCAATGCGTACCGGATCCGTCATTGAAATCTTGTATATTTATAACACATGAACTTGTAGCTGACAGCGTTTTTATTGCTTCGAGTTCATCTTTAGAATAAACTCAGTGAAATCCAGGAACTGCTTTTAACTTATCAATTATATCAAAATTGCTTAACGGGGTGGTCGTGTTCCCGGTATTGTTAGACCACGTCCGATTCCTAAAGGATTTGGCAGCAGACTTCCCGCTAGTCCCGTCAAATTTAGAGCGAACGGAATAATTCCAACTTGTTTTGTTTTATTGCATATGCATTTGCATTTTGGTGTTGGCGACTTTGTTGTTTTCTTTTTTTTGTTTTCTCTTTTTCTGGCGATTTTGTTGTTGGCGATTTTTTTCCGTTGTGGCATTATAATATATCAATTACAGAAAATTCACAATTTTTTTATTCCACTTCCACGAATGATACTATTACCCTCAACAGCTTTCTTTTTTTGCGAAAGAGACTGCTCCTGACATTGCTGCTAGTCCTAATGTTCCCATCACCGGCAAAACTTTAGGTATTATAGTGCTAGCTAATACTGATAATGCCGGACCAAGAAAACCGCCTTTAACGACAATGTCGTTTGCCATCGCTGTCATTTGTGCAGAACTCAAATTTAAAATAAATGTTTTTTACGATCATACTCCTTTACTAGATTTTTTGTTATCATTAATTTTGATGACCTGAAATATCTTCTATAGTTTGATTGGCCAGTTGATATCTAGCACTTTTGAGTTAACACTATCCGTTATTTATAAGAGCTTTTTCTGCTCCAACTGCAATTGCAGCAGGTGGCTTGGCTACTGTCATAATCTGACCACGAACTTCTAACATAGCCTTTATGGCAGTAGAAATATGTCCTCGTCTCTGGTCTTAAAGGTTATAATACCAGCTTTATTTGGTTCGTTAGAATTTTCATCGAGATACTCAACATACTCAAATTCTGTCACAGCGTTGTCGATGTCATGAGTTTCTGTTAACTCGAGATAATTTTAACAGACATTTTATTTATTAGATTATTTAAAATTTTATTGCGGCACTGTTACTTTAGAGGTTATTTTTTGTATGATCTGCTCGCCCTTTGGTGATAATAGTTTTTTTGTTGTTGTTATGATAGCTCTTTGAGTGTCTTTTGTTGGAGCGGTTTCTGAGATAGCTTGTTTTATTTGAGATGCAGGTCGGTGGATCTCCTTTTATTTTATCAGTTATTTTTTTGTCCCACCGCAGTCCCAGCGGCAGATGCAGCTCCTGTTGTAAAAGCTTTACCAGCATCAATAGCAATTGGTGCAACTTTAAGCGCTATACCTGGAACATTTTTAATAACTTTTGTAAATATATTTCCAAAAAGTCATCCTATTATTTTTCTTCGATAAAATTTTTCTTTGTTTCGTTATATCTGATATTGTATATAATTTTTATTTTTGCTCGCGTAGATGCAAATAATAAGTTACAACTTCATCTTTTAAATGCAACTGTTCTCCAGATTGATCTGTCAACTGCAGTATTATACTTGATATTTGAGTTTCAACATTTAACGGATAATAGATAATTTGTTGTGGAGTTATTTGCATGAGAGAACCTGGCGGAACTTCTGGTGAGAAACTGTAAATCGTTTAACCTTTGCTGCCTTTTGATTTATAAGAGCCAGAAGCAATAGAGCAATTTACTAATATTGCATTTACTTCTGTTATATTTACTGACAGTTCACTGTCATATGTAATAGCCTGATCAAGTGCAATGTAAGTTTTTTCAGTAAATCCTAACAGTTGTGCAATACGTCTTTCTCTTGGTTCAAGACTGATTAATATATTTTTCAAAGTTATCCTAGCTCGCAATGTGTTATAATTCGCTGCCAACTCAAAATTATGAGCCACACCGCCAGGTTTTGTGATGAGCTCTTTGGTTGTTCTGTTTAGGTCAGTAATATTATAAGCTTCTTGAGAAATTTTTATTTTTTTGTTGTAGATATTGAAGATATTTTAATCATAGTAAACCACATTTCATCCTTAACATCATTTTTCACGTTAGGCATAGCATTCCAGCAGGTACAAGAAATTAATACAATCTCATATTGTTTTGCAGGATTTAGTTGTATAGGAGGAATATAATTTACTGAAAAATTTGCGCTATCTTTCGCAGACTCACTAGAGTCTAGCATTAATATTGTTGACATTTTTTATATTAGATTATGTTACAAAATTAATTCGCGGTGTAAAGTTTCATATTCGTCAGATGTTAATAATTCACTCGATCTTAGATGATCAAGGGTGTCAATGATTTCATTATCAATTTCATCACTAACATTCCCAGCTTCTTTTGATGATATTAATAACGTTAATCTACCTATCATTTCAGTAGTTGATGTAAATATTTTTACACCAGTTCCTGTTTTTATTTCTATACTTTTTCTAAACGAGTTTTATTGAGTTTATAAAATTTTCTTTTAAAACTCCACCCCCTACCAAAACGTTTTTCTCTACTTTTTTCTACTGTTTTTATAAACGTGAGAGCAATAACACCATATCTCATTCTATCATAAAGTGGATGCATATTCTCAATTTCTGTAGCCGTGTTTATTTTATCTTTAGCAGTAACTCCGTCTTTTATTATTTTATCTAATCTATCGATTAATGCTTGATATTCTAAATCAGCCCACTTACTTATATTATCAATATCTTTTATATCTTCTTTCTGTAAAAATTTCATACTCATTATCTTTTATCTTATCATTTGCTTGTCTTATAAAATGAAGTCTTTGCTCTCCAACCTACATATACGTTATAGTAAGATCACCAACTCTTTGTTGCTCCTCTTTGATATTTTTTATTTCTCCTGATAAATTTGTTATAATATTTTTTATTCCTAGTGTTTTTATCTCTGCTAATCTTCGCTCAAGTTCCAGCGGTTTATTTATCAAACGATCTGTTTCAGTTTGTCTATCAGCAGGATCAGCTATATTTGCTGTAAGTGCTTCAGTTAGTTTTCTTTTTTTTTCATCAGATCTAGTAACAATTTTTGCAGCAGCTGCTTCTTGTTGTTCTTTAGCAATTCCAGCCAACCCTTTTTCCTGCAGTTGTTTAAATTCTTCTTTCGATAGTGGTTTAGTTTCAGGTTGTTTTCCAAGTAGTTCTTCAGTAGCTGGCTTGAAAATTTTATCTGTTGCTTCTGTAGTAGTTACTTGTCCACATCGTGCTTGCTGTACTTTTTGCTTAAATGATGCCTGAGATTGAGCAATATTTTTTTAGATCTTCTATATGTTTTCTATATTTTGCTCGTTTGTTCATTATTATTATTATTATTATTATTATTATTATTATTATTATTATTATTATTATTATTATTATTATTATTATTATTATAAATTTTATAAAACTAAACCACGTTTTACTGTACGTAACTGTTAATACAACAGCGAAACATTTTAGTTGGATCATGTGTAAGTTTATCAAATAAGAAAAAATTGTATTTATCCTTTGTAGCATTACGATAAATTTCAATAAACTTATCTTTGGTCACGTCACCGCATTGCTCGCTTGCAATATTTCTAACGCCAACATTGTCCAGTCCTGGAAATAATATAAAACAATCAGTATTCCGCAGAATAAATCTGTCAACATTATAAAAACCTGGAGCGAGATAAACAGAATTACATTGTTTATTACGTGACAGTGAGATATACGATCTTATTTTATTCATCTCCATGTTATTTCGCGGAATATCGTCAAAACCCACTATCTTGTGTTCATCTGCATCAAGTTAGTTAACTGGATTAAGATCTTCTGGATGCCTAATTATAAAAAAAATCCTCACCAGCCTTAAGATCATCACGAAGCTTTTTATTATACTGGCTTAATAACTCGTATTTATCTTGCGGTGGATTGATTGTGTAAATATAAACTCTATCGTAGTTAAAATTATCACCAAGAAGCAAGTTCATAAGCCAATTTATTTTTCACGATCCAGTTCGCTCAATAATAAGATAATGACAATCAGGAAGTTCATTGTTATATTTGTGCTTCACCGGTGTCTCTGTATCAAAATTTAATATCGACGACTTTGCCATTGTTGTTATAATTTTATATAATGTTGATTAATTTATGTAGGACAGTAAATAATGAGTTACTATACAAAATTTGGAACATTAGCAGGAGATGTATCCATAGAAGTTTATCAAGGTGACTTATCACAGTATGCAGCTTTTGATCAGCTCAAATATGAAATTAATAATTTATTAAATGTTGCCAGTTTAGATCCAAATGAAGTCGTCATTTTCCAGGACATAGAAGGTCGATTAAAAACGGGTAATGTAAAACTGTCAGATGTACTTGTACGAAATCCTGCTGCGGTTGCTAATAATATCGTTACTTTTGACAATCTAGGTAAGATACAAGATTATGGTATGTCAGTTAATGATTATGTTAAAAAAGCTGGTGATGTGTTTAGTGGGAACATTGTTATGAACCAGAAAAAGTTTACAGATCTTGGATATCCAACTACAGATGGGGACGCTGCCACTAAGAAATACGTCGATTATCAGGACGTTCCAATCAGGAATGAAATAACTGCGCTCAAAAATGGATTTCTTGGTCACGTGAACACGTTTTTAAGTTTTCGTAGAAACATAAACTCACTCAAAAATGAATATTGTGGAAATCCATCAAATGTTGACATTACCCTCGCTAATATTAACACAAAACTCAATGATATTATAAGTGGAATTCCTGATATTGAGAAAACGAGTATAATTAAAATTCCTCACAAACAGATAAAAAATATTGTGTATACTATTGCTTCTGGATTCAGTGAATGGACAAAGCAAAATAATTCAATCAAAAACACTGCAGAGGTTACCGATGTGTATAGATTGTCAGTGCTTAGCAGTGAAAGGTTTAAAATATCTAGCACATACTCATGGCGTCATTCAAATGATGAATCGTCTGGAGTATATTCTGTAATAATAATAAACAAAAAATCAAATGATGGCTCCTTTGGAGTATTATCTGTAATAATAAACAAAAATTTTAAAGAAGAATATATACTTGAATCAGTAAATAAAACTTTAGCAAATTACTCTTATAATTGGTGTTTGGAATTTATAGCTGACACATCATAATTACCTACTACTACCAAGCCTGGGGATTATGTAAACAAATATTATAATGAAAAGAAATATAGTTGATTTCAATCATATTTCAAAAGATATTTTAAAACAGGATGTGGACGCACTAATACAATACTACAAATATTATCATAAAAACTTTGGTGCGTAAAAAAATGTTACAAATACTACAACAATATCCTTCGAGTAATATCATATCTGCCCTTGTTATTGACCAGTTCTGGCATAATTTCAAGTGGGGTATCATTAAATCCATTTTTGCTAATTATATCTAATATTGGTGTCTCCCTTACAGTAGCATGTAAAAAAGTTGAACCTAAATTTTTAATAAAACAGCATGGCTATCAAACATCTGTTATAACTTACAAGAAACTGCTTGATCAGATACGGTCTTACCTACGAGGTGTAATATATAATATGGATGATTTAATACGTGAATTTCGCATTACTGACAATATGTTAACAGACATTCTACCAATGAGGGTTAGCAAGTATGAAAAAGATTATCAAAAGAAGTATGATATAACATAAAGTTTTATCTAAACTTAAAATATCAGTTACCTTCCTCGCTTTCGTTCTATTGTGTAGTTTAATTTCCGCCCTGCACATGTTTGTTAACTGGAAGCGCCACGCTCTACTGCGTAAAAAGAATCTACAGGTCTTTAATACACAGGTGATCACGTGTGAGGTAATGACATCCTTGCTTCACTTACCTGTAAACTGATGCCTAATTGCGGTATAAAATCCAGGTAAACAGAGCTACCTGGCTTTACCTGTAAAATATCGAGAGAGGCTAAACAGATAATATCACTCACCTTCCTCGCTTTGTGAATATCCGCCACTATGATTCTAATGCGTAGTTTAATTTCCAACTGTGTTCTCCATCTGTTATCTGATGAAAAGCTCTCAGCAGACTGTTTAATAAAGACCGTCTTGCTGTCTTTAGTCTAGTTCGTGAACATTCCACGCATGCGCCTGTTCTGGCAAAATAAACAATCTCTAGCTTATCTGGATGATTCACCGATCACATGGCATCATGCCTATACCTGGACCTGGACTTGTGTAAAATACATGACAGGGGAGGTAGGTTACCACCTGTTGTTGTATAATGACAAAGCTTGTGTGATCTTACCTAGATACCGATCACATGGCATTATCTCTACCTGGATTCACTAACACCTTGTTGTAATGAGAGAGGGAGGGTGGGCTAGAAACCTTGCTATACTTTTGTGAAAAAAGGGGTGGGGGTAGAGTTTAGGACATAGTTTGTATTTGTTTGGAGGAGCAAAAATAGGGTTTGAAATGAAACCCTTGTGGGCTAGAAACCTTACTAATACTTTTGTGAAAACGGGGTGGGGGTAGAGTTTAGGACATAGTTTCTATTTGTTTGGAGGGACAAAAGTGGGGTTTGAAATGATAAACTTGTTTTCCCTTTCTACGTTCTATGCTTTTCTGGTGTTTCGGTGAGTTTCGGTGTTTCTATTCAAGATGTATAGTTTTGTTATTTTTAATTTTTAATTATTTGGGTTCCTTTTGTGTTTATGATGGTGTCATAAAAAAACGGCTAAGCTATACATAATTTTCTCAGCATTACAGCATTATTACTTATGGCAGGCAAAGCTGATAAATGTGATAGACACATTACGTCCATTGTTGGGAGTAGGGGCGAGTGGCTGAAAATCTCAAAAGGGCACCAAAGCAAAAGTATATGTTTCCATTTACTCAAATTGGTCGTAATACCCAATAAACCTCAAAGAAAAAAAAAACTCTAGTCAAATTTCAAGATTTAAGTGAATGTACGTTTATATGTGTACGGATTTGTTTTTTTAAGGGGTAGGGTCTTTAACAGAGACCACACCACACCCACCCACCACCCACTAACCCTGCCCTGAATGTTTCGCTAGACGGAATCATAGCTTATCAATAAGCGATTTGTTTGGTTACTAGGCAAAGTGGGGTTGTGTTTGAGAAACGAATATTGCCTAAAAAGATGGATACTTACAACCTGCATGTAATGAAAGGCAGTATTTATCCTTGCCTTGCTCAAAACGTATTTATTTTAGGTGATTCTCGATGGTCTCGATGAGTAGATAGCAAAGTCGTATCTGTAGGTCTGGTTTTGATTTCAACCAAGGCAAAAACTTCAAACAAATTTCTAATTGTTCAGGATATTAATCATCGCTGTTACGCAACAATAACTATACCTCGTCACCATTTATAAATCCCATTGTGGCATACAAAATTATACCCTGTTTGTAACACAATATAAAAAAAGAAAAAAAAAAGATATATTAGTTTGTTTATTTAGACAACCGAAGAGCATAGCATGGTTACGGTAATGGCTGACGATGCAACTATGCGTCAGATTCCCAATCTGATTGGCTAATGACAGCTGCCAAGAAAAGCTTGTGCAAAAGTTAATTATGAATGTAATGAGATCCATTGAGAATGACTTTCAAGAGGTTGATACATTTATATCTGGATATCTGGATTTTGACAATAGTCACATATTTTAAGAGAGTGTTTTTCCCTAAGATTAAACACATTTATTGCAAGGCAAGATAAATGTTTGAAAAAGCATAGACCAAACTCACTGGCATTTTGCAAGTTTGCATGTTAGGTGCAGTAATTATAGAGATAAGGGTAAATTCAATTTCTAGTGTTTTATCTCTGGCTGAATTTGCTGTTGCGACCGTGAGATACCAAACACTCTTCCAAGATTTCGAAATTATTAATCTAGACTCACTTTTAAGTGACTGTCATTATTTATTGAACTTTCTTATATCTATCAACCAAGTGATAAAAAATTGATCCAGCTGAAAAATTCAAGGATTTACGAACCACTGGAATAAGGAAACAAAGCAATTGTACGCCAATAGAAATCATAACCTTATTATGTATTAAAGAAAAACAATGCATTATTACTTGAGCAAATAAAACTCATTACAATTCTAATGCCTTGCCAGTGAAATAGGTCAAACAGAAAAGTCAGACAGCGAAAAAAAAGAACGAATTAAAAATGAACAGTTGGGGTGTGCTTTTAAATTTTCATAGGTATTCAGTTATTGAAAGGAGAATATACCAAAAAAACATATGTGAAGTTTTGTACTCTGGTTTGGCATACATAAAATGTCGGTAGCCAATGTTGTGACGTTTTGACGTGACTCTTAGGCTAATATTATGACACTAAATTTGATGACTTGATTACTTGATGACTTGATGACTAGAAGGATAGTTCAGGGTCAATCCATTTACTCTACACTTGGTGTGAAGTTCTCCGTTTTGTAATGTAACATGTTGCAGACCAGCAATAAATATTACGAGACGCATTTTCGAGGCGCTATGCGAGGCGGCAAACATAATGACATATGAGTCACAGAGATAAAAGGGCAAAACTATTAACAATACAGAATAAATAAAAATTGGAAAACACACAAATATGCAACAAATATGAGTCAAATAAATACATACCTTACAAATACAGAGATCAATGTTTCCTTCATCTTGTAGAAATGAGTTTCTTTATCCTATATAGAATTTGTTAAACAAGTATCTCTCAATATGATTCGTACAAGTTATGAGTCTATTATCTTTAAAAATAAAACAAAATGGCAAAAGGCAGCAAACGTTCTAAAAATTAGGCATATAAAGGCCTAGACTATGCAAAAAACACTAAGGAAATTCCAAACCTGGACCTTGACCCCAATAAACATATTTACTTCTATCGATAATAATAATAATAATAATAATAATAATAATAAAAATAATAATAATAACAATAATAATAATAATAATAATAATAATAATAATAATAATAATAATAATAATAATAATAATAATAATAATAATAATAATAATAATAATAATAATAATAATAATAATAATAATAATAATAATAATAATAATATAATAATTATTATTATTTTAAACACATACACGTTTTGAATAATTTAGCTGTGTATTAGTTTTTTGTAAAGAATACAATTTTGAAATGTCCATTAATGTAAAGCAGATGTGAACTCAGATTGAACAAGGTCAAGTCCAACACACGATGTTACATTATGTGATGGGAGGAGAGATTTAGAACATTAAAACCAATCTCTCTTCAATTCGGCGTCGTTAACTAGGGAATGATCTCACTCGATGTAATTAGCTCAGTGTTGACGGATAGATGGAACGTTACAGTTAGCTGAGCAAAGTATTGAAAGAAATAAAAACAAGGATCCCCCTTTCTATGAATAATAATATAAAAACTAAATGAAATAACATAGAATCAAAGAAAAATCAAGTCCCATACAACTGATATACTAAATTACGTATATTCAATTAAAGCATAGCCAAAATTAACTTTCTATTCGACTGATGTTCAATGACGGAGTTCAATTACAGAGTATAACTTTCTTCGTGTATTCGAGTGTTGACGTTTAGTCAAATCTAATGCTTTAACAATATCACACATTATAATAGCATGTAATGCAATAAAAAGCATTGAAAATAACAAACCATGCTTATCAAATATACATAACGTAAGTACATCTCTATCCAAAAAATAAGAAGAACCCTATTCAAAATTGCTTTTTATCGGTACTGAATTTTGGTTATAATGCTTTGGTGTATATTCACATTCAAGAGGAAACGGAGCGAGTTATCACTTGGTGAAATATCGGGACTCACTTAATTTTTTTAGCAGACTTTTTCGCAGAGTGAAATAACAACATATCGTGTTGTTTTCAGTCATCAATATGTTTAGATTGCAGCTTTATTAAAATTGTGACATTATGATGGAATGACAGAATAAGAAACGGCAAAACACAAGAAAATACTAGGATGTGAGAAGTGATTTGAGATTGTTGTCAACAAATACTCGTATTTAAGATCATTCAGCGTCAGTGCCATTTTCTCAAGAGACATCACGCAGTTTGATGCCAAAATTAGAGAAAATTGATTTTAAATCCATCATGGGAATGTTGTCAAGATGGACGGAGCGATCAGCAAGTGTTACAAATAAAAGAAAGATACCGATCTGCCCTCCACATGAAAAATAACTGACTAAACGTTTTGTTAACAATTCTAAATAGCTATGGAAGTGACAGTGACTACAACCACCTCAATAAATGTGAACTTCCAGAAATACGAAAATTCCGTGACTGTGAAAATTTACTGTCAAATTAGAATTTGTTAGAATTATTTATTTTTTTAAATAAAAATTAATGCTTTCTTCTCTTAGTATTATTAATTGTTACTGGTATGACCCATCTATCATTTGTACGATGCCATGTCCGATACGTCTACTCTTAATTGTGGCCGAATCCGTCTATTTGCATGATCTGGAGAATGTTATAAAATTCCGTTTACCGATAAGCTGAATTGGATATATATTTGTCCCTGTTGACATTTTTTTGTGTATTGTTGTTGTTGGTTTTAACATCATTTTTCAGCACATGATAGGCTATATATAACGGACAGTATAATTGCTGGAGGAAACTCCGGGAAGAACCACCGACACAGGAGAAGCTAGTTGCAGGCTTTCTCATGTACCTACGATAGCCGAGGCCGAGCCTGAGAATCGGACTCACGCAGATAGAAATGAGATGCCAGCGATTCGTAACGGTGAGCGCTCGGGCCCCGAACAACAGTATATAAATTCATCTATATCAATACTGTAAAATAAATGATGACGCATTTATTTTATAAATATAAGATTTTATAAAGATAAGATCAAAACGCTTCTTTAACAGACGCAAACGAAAGTTAGTTCCGTTTCTACCATTAAAGATTTTCCACACTTGTAACTGCAACAGTTTCAAGACGTTGCAGTATTTGAGTTCAAACGTTTCTTCTCGTGAAAGCTCATTAGACAGTTGAGTTTTTGTATTAATAGTGTCTGGAAGAGCGCTATAATTTTAGATTGTATTTTTGGTTTAATTGACTTTTACTGGACTGAAAAGCAAGATATTTTTTAGACACTTCAAGTAAATGTCATCTTCTATGCCTTCTTGATAATAATTAGAAGGTAAGATCAGATATCAGGTGCCTTCAAATAATTAAAACTCTAAATTGGAGAAACTTAAAATGATTTGAAAGTGTTTCCTATCGTAAAACCTCATTAAATGTTTCATTTTGGTTATTAATATAGTTTGGAGAGTTGTAACTTTTGAGTGTTGTTGCTTTGCGTGACAGTTATTGGATGTTTCCAAGAAATGTTAATACTACTAAAACCGAAAATGTCATTTTCTTTATATTTCATAATAATTAGAATATAAGTATCTTCAAACTTAGGAAGCTATACCGGACCTCAAGCTTGCCACCGAGAATCGTAATGCTTAGTATTGAATATTGCCAAGACGTGACAACGTGCATATTTAATACACACACACACAACAACAACAACAACAACAACAACAACAATAAGGTAACATATTTATTTTGCATGTGTTCATGTTCTGACTGTGTGTGTGTGTTTGCGCGCGCGTTCGAAAAATAGCTTTGAATAGTGAACTCTTTCTACATTTTGAATTCAAGCATATTTAATGTAAAATTCCGTTCAACGATTTAAGAAGACTTTTGATGACAAAACAGAAGGAAGGACATACATTCTGGGTGATTATCCAAGATCTACAAGTGTTGCTATTATAACAAAGAACGAAGTGGGAAACGCAAGGTGAAGGCAAATGCGAAGTTTATTTTATTGTAATAATTATTTTGCATATATTAGGCAGTGTAAACAACAACATCATGCATACGAAAGTGACATTAAAAAAATCACTCTTTATAAATGTTAAATCGATCTGTGTAACTCTACAAAAGCAAGGCATTAGCATAAGCTCTTTAATAGCCAAATTATTTTCAAATATTTAACTTATGTCAACATCTCGATTTCAAATCAGCGATATTCATACCTATAGTCAATACATTCTCATAATTACGTTTTCAACATGGTTGTGCTTAGGTACATGAATAACAATTAACATATTATAATTAAGTAATTACCAATATTCCCAGAAATAATAAGACAGTCCTGCAGATACTGCGAATAGATTAACTGCAATTTCTACGATCTAGACATGCCCAAAGGTTTTAAAGTAATATTTTGTTGAAGTAATGTACATATAGAGAAAATATATGCATTTGTAAACAATTCCAAGGAAAACTACATGATGCAGAAAGTATCGTCCTTTTTAAACATTTCCAAATTCGCTTGGAAATGTCTTTATTTTTATATATGAATTCAATATTAGTTTGATAGAGTGTGCTAAAGTTTCTAGATATTATACCAACAGTTCCTTGGTGATGTGACATAAGGCGTCCCGTAGCTAGCTATATGAATGAAATTTTAATGTACCCTACTGCACCAGTGGACTAGTGGTTGGAGCTTACGCCTAGGATAAGAGATGATGTAGCTTAGAATCCCAGCCGAGTTATATCAAAGACTCATAAAATGGTACTAACAGCTGCCTCGCGTGACGCTCAGCATTAAGAGGTTGGTGTTATTACTGGTCGGCCTGGTGCCATAATAATGGGACTGGTTGAGACATTCTACAAACACACATACACACACACACACACACACACATATATATATATATATATATATATATATATATATATATATATATATATATATATATATATATATATATATATATATATATATATATATATATATATTTATTTATTTATATGTGTGTGTATGTGTGTGTAGAATGTCTCAACCAGTTACATTATTATGGCACCAGGCCGACCAGTAATAACACTTACCTCTTAATGCAGAATAACGAGAAGCAGCTGCTAGGACCATTTATATATATATATATATATATATATATATATATATATATATATATATATATATATATATATATATATATATATATATATATATATATATATATATATATATATATATATATATATATATATATATATATATATTTGTCCCTACCTACAGTGGTAGCTGTGCGTATTGAGATCAACCACTTGTAATAATGTAGCAAGTGTCCATTAGAATGACGTCTGCCAAAACCATGAAAAATAACTTACCACAACAAGGTTATTTATTATCAAACAATTGAATAACTGGAAAGCTTTGTTCCATATCTTAATGTAACAAAGATATCGTTTCATTTAATCATACTACAAATGATGAAGGTGAAACAATTTGATGAAAAGAAATGGATGAAACAGTTTAAGCATCGTTTGTATGTCGTTTACAGGAAACTCGATGCATTTAATCTCTCGACGGTACATGCAGTTCTTTCATTGTCCTTTCGATATGATAACATCTATAACCAGTCCTCACGTCATGAAACGATACAATGAAATAAACGAATGCTTTGTAAAAAGTAAACAATAAACAAAATACAATACAAGCCATCAATTCACGAAACTCATTCTTCGCCCAAATCAGCTCAGATTTTAACAAAATTTATTCTTCTGATTTTTATCGCGACTGATAGTTATATAATTCTTATTATTAACAGATGAAACATATATATGATAATGAAAGTTTAAAAACTAGCAAATTTTGCTGTCTATTTTACGGGAATTGGATTTGACTTAGAAAGTAAACATTTGATATTAGTTCTTTTGCTAATGTACAAAAGATTGTTTACGCTGCATGACTCTTTTAATGCTTCTTCATATGCAGTTTAGAAAACATGAAGCAAACAAGTCCATAACTTAAATAACACAAGTGCACTTCATATAACAGCATCACCAAAGCCGTAAAAATGTATTTATTTATATCATTGACGAACGAATGTATCGTACTTTGCGTTAATTGAAAAAGTACATTTCCTCAGAACACAAAGCGGTCTTTTTCATCAGGCGTTCACCTATATACTTGCTATTCTAATCATAGCAAAAACTAATTTCAATCCGGTTAGCGGACAGACGCATACTTGTTAGTTAACGTTTTATACATAGTTTATAATCATAGTAGAAACTAATTTCAATCCCAGTAGCGGACAGACCTGTGCTTGTAAGTCAAAGTTGGTTGTTTTGATGAACACGCTTATCAACAAATATTACAAACACACACTGACAGACACACACTCACACACTTTGCGAATGTATCCAGTTTGTATAGCGAAGATTAATTGAGGACAGCAGCATCCTAACCAATACGAGGAAACTTGAAGCAATCGTTTTTTGTTTTTTTTTATTTCTGTTGTTGTTTTGTTAACATCAACTCTTTAGATTATTTTACACAGGTAGTTTGTAGATTTGGAATGTCATTATCCTAGCGTATCATTGTGACACGTAGCGGTCTTTGGTAACAATCAGTAAACAACTGTCACAACTTGTAAGCGACATTCAGTGACAATGCCGTTTTACTTCTGTAGTATTCTGACTACATTCTCTGAATATTGATAATGTAATGTAATTCATGTTACATTTTACAGAAGAATTAATATTTCCACTGGTGAATTATTTTGGATGCAGTTATGATGCCAGTTGAACCTGGTGTGTCCTTATTTTTTACACGTTCCTGATTGGCCTTATGCAGTCTATCCGTAATGCCAATTAATTAAGTGCACGGGACCTAACTATTCTTTCCCAAACAGACACAAATTTTCCAATCTCAAGACTTTTTGCTATAACAATTTTAATTAGAATATTCTTGACTTCGACTGATTTAGTAGTTTTAATTTGAATATAGTTGAATGGGGCTGATATAGTAATTATAGTTCGTATAATCATACCGTTGATTCCAATAGTTATAGTGATTTAAGTTTGTAAAATTATACCCTTGGGTCTGACTGGCCAGCTATTTCTTTTTAAACTTTATCCTTTCACAATTTATCCTATCACTATTGGCAATGGTGATATAGGAATATATTAGTGATTTTGTAACTTTTAATCGTAATTTTAATAAGTCCAATTGTCTGTTCCCACTGTCGTGTGAATTATAAAGTTATTAATTAGAATTCTTGTATCCCAACACCAAATAGAACAGAAAATTAGTCGTGATGGTATATGAAATAGTACGTGCAGACAAGGCGTAAGGTTCCGTTTCCTGTGGATCTGGGTCCGAATATCAGTAAGAGTACGAATTAAAAATTATATAACGTGTGTGATAGTATTAGTTGTATTTTATGTTAATTCTGCCCAGTGTTATCGAGCATTAACCCGTGTAATTGTTTTGTTCTATTTGGTATATATTTGTAATTCTCTGTACTTAATTATATACATCTTGATTTATGTATTGTGCCATCGTGCTTTCTTTTTTCAGTTGGTACATTTTTTCAGGAATTTTCAGTTTTTTACCTTTGTGGTCGTAAAGGCTATATGTACGTGTTATCAGGGTACTAAAATATGATATTGATTGATAGAGTAAATATTGCAGAGAAATAATTTGATATTGATTGATACAATAAATATCGAAGAGAAATTATTTTATATTGATTGATGCATCAAATATAGAAGAGAAATATTTGATATTGATTTAAACAGTAAATGTGCAAGAGAAATAATTTTATATTGATTGATAAAGGAAATGTCGAAGGAAATAATGTCAAACGAAAACTAATAGCAAAATATTAATTCAAAAATACATTAAACGAGGAATGCACAAATATTATGTAGATATTTTCATTACATAAATGGTTTGGAACACAATGCTTATAACACAGATGTTAATAATACAAAAGCCAAAACAAAATTTATAAAACTATATATAAAATAAATTTTCTTAGAATTCGCAATTAATGCATGGTTCACATTCACGTTCTCGCTGTTCTATTCAATGTACATATATCTGCTTGTGTATATTTGTCATTGTTTTCTCTTTAATTGCTGTGGTGTGGTTACTACAACGCTTTTGATATTTTGTCGTAATTTCGTCTGTTGGGCATTAAAATTTCCATTCAGACTATTTGCTAGACTTTGAATTCATCTCTTCCATTATGGCTGTCAGTGAAAATGTTATTTTCTTCTATGAAGATGTCATGCATTCCGAATCTGTACGTCACTAAAGACATCTTCCTTGTCTCCTGTCGCTGAAGAGTCACAGGTTTAAACAATGCTGCAGGTGAGCAAGTTGCAAGACGTACAAGTTATGGAAATGTTCACTTTATATAAGTCACGTCATGCGTAACTTCTTACTTTGTGCCCAAGTTACGCCGATGTTAGTGAAACGGTCCAAGTGAATGAATGTAGTCAGTCGTGAGTGTGTGATTTCGATGTTAAGCGTAGCTTTAGCAATTTTTTAGTCATATGGCTGCAATGGCTGCAGTGTGGTAGTTTAGAGTGGTATCAAGCATTTGGTTATCTTGCCCTAGACATTTGACATCATAACATACCCAGTTACATTATCCTGACACCAAACTGACCAGTCCTAACACTAACTCAATGGTGAACGCCAATCGAGGCAGCTGCTAGTACTATTTTTATGTCTTTGTTTTGACTCCTCTGGTGTTCGAGACCACGACCTAGTAGAGAGATAAGAATTAGTATTTCGATATGCAAGTGTGACAGCAACGCACTAGTGCACATACTACCGACTTTGTGCCAGCACATTTTAACCTTTTTTGAATCTCCGTAGCGTACGAATTAAGTTATCTAACCTATTTGATTATATTATAAGTTTTTAAGATTATTTCGACCTACTTGTACCAAGCATTATCCATATAATCAAGTAAAATAAAGAGACAAATATCTGTAATAGTTCCATTAATTTCTTTGACCGTTTTATACCTATTGCATCCAATATAGATAATAGTTTCATTAATTCACTGGACCGTTTTGTAACTATTGCCACCAATAAAAGGTAATAGTTCCATCAGTTCACCTGACCGATTTGAAACTAATGCTACGAATAACAGAATACTGAAGAATATATTGTTCTAACTTCCACTAAAAATGCTTTTAATTATAGCGGTAATGTCTGATGACCTTTGAAACATAGAACAGCTTGATGTTTGCAATACATATGCAGCTACATCTGCAAACGTGAAAATTTTCCATATTCCATGCAGGAAAATGGCAATATTACTCGACTTTAGCTTTAATATTTTAATTCTAAGATTGATACTTCAGGAGAATCAATATATAAACACACACACACACACACACGCACACATATTATATTAGATATAACACCATGGCATATCTTTGTATTTTACATATATTTTGTTACAATAGCGTATTGGCAAACATCATATAATCTCACATGGAAAATTCAATGCAAAGATCTATTAACTATATAAGAATTTTGTAGCATGAGGTTGTAACATAAGTCCTAAATCATTAGAAAAGACTTAAGTTTTCATATAATTCTAAACAAGTAATAACGACCTATAATGTAATCAACCATGCACCAAAATGTAGAACAACGAAACAATGCCCAAATTGAATGTCAATGACCGTATAGGTTTTGGGTGCAAGGAGGTTAATTATATTATTCGGCTTTAAATAGGTAGAAAACACACCAAAATAAACGACGTTTTCAATTGGAGTGCAAATTTTTATGTTAGATGTTCTTGTTTAAATTTATGCACTTCCTAAAATTCCCGGATCTGGAATGGGATTATATTTATAATATGTTCTAAGCAGTCAGAGCCAATAACTGACTTTACTCCATTAATTAAAGTTTCGCTACATTTCGACTGAGTCTGTAGAAAGTTGTGCAGGGCCTTCGTATACATTGGGCATTTAGGTATCTCTCAATAGTTTCGTATGATTGGCAATGGAGTTAAGTTTTGATTCAAGAGACATGAATACCTTATTAGCCGTTTCTCCCTTGTGATTTACATTGCGTGCACAGCGGGGAATATTAGAGCCATGAAAAATATTAGTACCATCCCTCTTTGTCATAATAGCTGTGCTACAATGTGCGTGAGCAGTAGAAGGGAAATGTCAGTTGATGATTTCTGTCACTAATCTTAGCACCTCTATACTTCATGACTTTATCCATTTGCACTCGCGAGTTTTGCATACCAGAGTGCACGCGACCGTATGGGTGTGCACAGGTTGTGGACATCGGGCGCACCCCTTTTTAGCCTACTGCTGCATTCGATCTCTGCTCCGCCTCCAGCAGGCTCATAAGTTGATGCTCTAGTATAGAAAATAATAATCAGATATCTTCGGGTCTGCGTGCTCTATTCTTAAAGAAGGAAAGCAAATTCTTTAGAGTAAATTTCCCCCCCCCCCCGCACACACACACACGAGTACAATCTACCACCACTGATGTAAAGAACCACGCGAAAGTCCAAATATAATGATTTTAAGATATATCATACAAGACGTAATTATGAATAAAGAAGTTCTCACAATTCCCATAATTATTTATGAGAGAGAGGCATTTTGCTAGAAAGAATCATTGTTTGTACTAGAAAATAATGCACTCGAAAATATCAGGCAATGTGTGACAATTATGCAAGTGATAACGCATTGGACTTTTACGTGTTCTTTGCGCCACTGTATTCAGTTTGAATAAGGGTTCTTTTCACAAACTTGTAAAGCATCTGCGTGGAATAATCCTTTAGTGTATCATACTTTTGTGACAATTCAGTATTGGAATCACGCAAGCGAAAAATTATATTTCTTAAATAAAGGAAACGTAACATACAGATTGCTTTGCACTCGAAAATGAAAGTAAAAATTAACGATGTTCTTTTCCAGTCAATTAAACTATCTACTTGGACCCTATAATTCGTAGTCATGTGTTTTGGCGCGAAAATAATTCTGATCTTTCCAGGATGACGTTCAGCACCCTATTGGAGTAACTGCGGAATGAAGAAAAACACCTCCTTAATCGCATTTACTAGAACAATACTGTTGACTCTATGAAATTAGTGAGCATCAGCTTAAGTTAGCAGTGTGTTTTAATTCACAAAAGAAACAATATCTATAAGTACGTCGCTAGCTCTCTTTTATATGATCTTACTATCCTAAACAATCAAATTGAGAGCAATATAAATTCAAAAGTACCTATGGCTAATACGTATAGAGTTTTGAAAGAATGAGCGCAGCCAATGCGGGAATTGACCGAGACCGTCAGATCTAACATAACACCCACGTTTAATTTGCACAAGAGTGTTGGTAAAACTTAACTCGAATTTTCGTCTGGGAAACATACCAAGATTGCAGTACGTGAGCTAAACTGTGTTATCATCGGAATTCAAGGTAGATATTATTCTCTGTGTAGAATTTTCATGCAAAGGTTTATAAAAATAATAATAAAAAACCCCAACAACAACAAAAACGGCTACAGGTAATTTACAATTTTATAGCCATTTTTTCGCATTGGTGCTCTTGTTGTCATAAAACGTATGTGATAAATTCGATATACACGCAATAGGAAGTTCAGGATGCGTACCTTCCAGATGCTAGGACGTTCATCTTCATATTCTCATTTCAAACCTTTTCTCAGTTCAAGCAGCATGCCAACATCGCGGACAAATGATAAACGTAAGAAACTACGACAACCGGAGGATTGAATAGATGATTTTGTCCGCGCATTATTCCACACGTGATAGTAAAGATCTGCCTCGGAAGAATAATAAAACATTGGTGAACACAAGTTTTCCAATACAGAGTTTCTTTTACAGGCAGTAGATACATAAAAGTGTAGCAGAACTTAACCTAGGTACCGCTGTCAATGTGTTCGATTGAAAGAGCTTTCAGACGCTTCGGATATCCCCACATACACACTAGCGGACTAACGTGTATTTGTTTTTATTTGGTAATATTGACGGCTACAGACGAAGCAAAATTACATATGGATAAAGGATTTTACTTGAATGGGTTGCCAGCCCAGCACGCACCACACTGCTACATTCGTGTATTTACTACGCAACAGTTGCTTGATGATTATGCCTTTTACAGCTAAAAAAGAAACGGCATATGATCATGTTTATAAATAGATAATCTGCTCTCTAGCGACGTAGGTAAACAACGTCACTTCTGGCACAAAATGTCTTAAAAGATTTGTATTTCCGATAATGCCTGAAAATCAACTGTAAAAGATTGGGTAAAAACAAGTGCTGGCATTTCTAATTGTTGTGAAAGTGGCGTTTCGAGAGAACCGCAATCGCCACAGGAGACGTAGTTTGATAAAATGACCGCTAATACAAACTATGATTAATAACAACAACTCAGTAAAGACCTTACTTTAATTAGTAAGTCATGTATCGTATACTGGTCTAAAGTAAAGGTTATCGTCGAACTAGCATAGCTCTTGACACAAATATTTGTGTAATATACAAAAAGATTGAAGGAATTTTTCAGAATTTTGATGGCAAATCGATTTATATGCAACTAAATCCAAAGTGAAATTGACTCATACTTCACAGTAGGTACAGTGCACGTCTGGATTTTCTTATAGCCGGTTTATATATGCCATTTGTTGCTAATGTTTGTAACAACACACACACACACATACAAACGAAAAAGTGCACAAAATTCATGGCAAAAAGACAAATCAACTGCACAGTGTCCTGAAATAGATGTTATTAACCAGTTACACAGGTGCGAACTATCGTGATGCTTGATATCTTTGGAACAAGCATTCCATTTTGATAATGATGGAATTAACTAAAAATATTGTATATTTTAGTTTTGCGCTGATAATGCAGTTCTGACATCCCAAGCTCTCTGACAATTTACAACTGTAGACAATTTGCACTAAAATATCGCATAGTAAGACCGAAAGTCCGCTTTTTGGCACCAGAAATGTTGAATACCGAATATTTAAACATTGAAAGTTTTAACATTTAAATTGTGGGCTATTATTAATATTTTCGCTTTAATTACGTATAAAAATGTGTTTTTTTTAATACTTCAAAACACTTGGCCGAACAAGCAAGTAACTCTGTTAATTTACATATCAAGTGAATAAATGTATTCTATATTGCCTAAGATTTTCTAACTAAAATTTTTGAGAATAGCATTAGTCATCCGTTTCATTATGTGTGTGAAATATATATATATGGCTGGAACATATTGGGACTCTTGGTGTTTCAGATGCAGTCAAGATGAAACTATCGTATCCTTTCGTGGAGAAAGGTAAAGAAAATAAGAGATATAAATGCACTGTTGCTTAAGTCTTGAATCAGATTCATGCCTGCCATTTTGGAGACATGAGTGAGCCAGAATTCAGGCACAGATAGTCTACACCAAGCCAAAGTCAGACATCACCACTAAACCCTGAAGAAACTACTTCAGTGGAAAATTTGACAAACGCTCCTCTAGAAAATTTATAACTACGGCCTACACGTACACAGTGACGTTTAAAGATTTTAAGTCCGACATACTGCTGGGGAAAACAGAGGTGTTCATCTTGGATGAGTGGGATTTTTTTTAGCCAAACAGAATCAAGAACATGAAGCAAAAGAAGACGATCGTTTGAGAATTCCCATTCATCACAGCAGTCTGATGTCACCTTTATGGATCGAGTTTAACAGCCTAGCAGAATTGACACCTTTCAATGTCATCGACGAGATTCAAGACGTACAGATATCCAACGACAATTTGGAAAAGCTACACTGTTCATGACCCACGTAGGTATTTAAATGTTCATCGTGATGACAGACGTGAATGTATTTACCTTCTTTGAAATTTTTACCTCGAAACAAATGTCTGGCACTTCTTGAGAATGTACTTTTAATGTGTAGCGTGGAACCAGATTAAGTTTTATTTTGCAATTCATGAATACCGCAAAACAGTGTCTTTGGATATCCAGGCTGGCTGTTACACTTGTTCTGCTTTTTGTCTGTTGTTTGTTTCGGTAGGATCGTTTAATAGTTTTCTAGGCTCTGTGTCGGTCGTTCCACCACAATGGTAATGACTAGATACATCTGATCTTGAATATTGCTAATTTGGACGAGAGTGCACTTGATGCTACGAAGTTCGTTCACCAATAATACCTTTTTGCATTGTCCTGTCTCTTTGAGATGAGAAAATTGGGCCAAGAACAGTGTCGCTTTTATATCGGAGATACGGAACAAAGCTCTGAACATCCTAAAGCGACATTGAACGGAGTCAAACTCATTTCCATGCAAGTGGGCCAAGTGCAGTTTAAAAGTTTGATGAGTTACCTAACAGTGCCTTCGAGTCAAATGCCTAAAACGTTTAGAATGACAGAAATGGGCAAAGGCTATTTTGAAAAAACACCTTTTCAATACCTTTAAACTCCATTTACCTAAGGCTCGCTAATGCGACCCCGACAACATGCGTAAGGAACAACGAAAAACTTTCTACATTTACACCATACGCATGACTCAAACCCCTTCGACTTTCAGGTAGAAAGATAAAAATAAAATATTGTCGTTCCGACATAAACATTGTTTTTCTGTGGAAAATTGCGAGAACTACTCATGTAACACGGAGGAATGAATCTCTTTAAAAGAAGACCGCACCATTCTCAAAGTGTGTTCCTTAGTGTACCGCCAAAGATTCATGTCCGAAATAATTGCCTGTGATAAGCACTAAAACTTTGACAAACGTCAATATTCCTTCAAAGCCCTATGCTGGCTACAATACTTGAGCGACACCCCCCAAACACCCCAAAACCCCCTCACAAATGAATCCACCTTTGAACGTATTTAGTGAATGGGTTGGACTTAGAAAACCTCAATATCGTGTATGAGTTTAACGGATGTTTAATTCATGGATGTCGGATCTTATAGCCACTGACTATGGACGACTTGTGCCAGACGACTTGTCACCGTCTCTTAAAGTTAGAAAAGGAAGGATACAAAGTCGTGGAAATGTGGGAACACGAGTACGATCACCATTTAAAAACCGAACCCGTGGTAAGATACAAGCCATTGAACCTACTGAACCGGATGGACAGGTTTTACAGAGGATGGATTGATGACACCTGTTTGCTGAAACAAGCCGATGTTAAAAAAGGAGAATAAATCAAATATATGTACGCTATTTTACTTTACCCTTAGATATTTAAATATTGTCATTTTCTCGCCAGACACAGAACAAATCGACCTGGATGTTACGAAGGATTGATAAAGTGCCAAGGAAAACTGATGCTTCGCTTGCGCTCTCTACTTGTGCCAAAACGTGGAACCAATAATAGCAATTGCTAGCGCACTCAAGAAGAACTCGCCTTAACGAGAACTAGGGTCAGCGTGGAATTGTTTAAAGCTTTGGACCTGGGAAAAAAACTATTAGAAGTTTAAGAAATTTATCACTTTCTTAAGACAGAACAGTCCCACATGGGCGATCGGCTTAGAAAGATATTTTCGCAGACTACGAGTATGTCGTTTTGAAACTGAAAGGATTGGCTCTGAATTATCGTTCCAGTCTAGTGGTGAAATTTGATGTATTGAAAGAAGCCTTGCAGTATGGACGGGATGGAAACTTTAATGTGACCATCAAAACCCCTCACAAGATTGCACCTTTACCCACACACCACAGCGTCATTCGACCCTTGAAAAAAGTGTATCAAATCGTGTACCAGAAGCGAGTTCGACTTTCCAATCACTTCACTTTACCATACAAACACGTTCATATTCATTAGCGAATAAGAAGGGGCAACGTCAAAGGCGGATCGTTCACTGTACCATCCAACACAAGCGAGAAAGATGAATGCTAAAAATTAGACCATACCGTTCAAGTTCGGCGATTCTCATGTGATGTACGATGCTGTGTCCTTTGATGGCAGTGTTGCCGTAGACTGTGACCCCCGCGATTCAGTACCGTATCAGGGGGACATTGCTATAACTTCCATTACATGCTTACAATGGAAAGTGATGATGTGTGTGTAGATACTTTAAAAGAGAACGTTCGGAGTTTGCCTGTAGAGATGAGAGAACGCATTTACAGTTGGTCAAAATACAACGCAAAGAACAATTGCATCCCTTACGTCACAGACGTTTGAATCATTGGTATAAGAGGACTGATTCATGCGTGAGAAATTCTAGTTGTCAGGCATTGTTTTACTGGATGAGATCATAATACTTTGGTTGCCACTCATCTCTTTACTGACAAGATGACCAAGCTACAAAGAATTCCAAAGGAATATTTGGAGGATTACCAAAAAATTTTACGCGACCAAATTTTGTCTGTAAAGAACAATTCTGTGGGGTTTTAGTTTGTGAACTAGTGAGTAAAGACTAAAATTTTGGATTCGCTACTTGACCGTTGAAATCCGATGGAAGGACGAAAACTTGCTTTAGTACCTTACATACGATGGATGAAATACTATAATTGGCAAAAGCAACATATTCAACATTTACCTTTCAATCCTTATTTGACCGAAATTTCCCAGTTGCAAGACAAATTACAATAGTTGATGGATCAAAGCGAGTTGTCCGAAACGAAAAAAAAACTAACAACGGTACGGGCAATGACTGCAACCCTTTCATCAGAGCGGTTTAGGGGTAACATATCTACCAGCTCTGAAAGGTGTTAAGACCTTAATAAAAAGTCCATCATCGCCACTATCACCACTACCACCACCTCCAGCGATCAAGACAGACGATTCCCCATCGATGCCTCAGGAAAAAAAAGCACGATAATAAAATCTTTCAAACACCGTCAACGTCTCATGTCTAGTAAATATTCAGCGTCCTTCATATTCAAATATTCAGCGTCCAGCGTATTCACAACGATAAGAATTTAAGTATGGGTTAAAAGATGATGTCATCTCATCTATTGACAGAGGTCAAAAACTAAGAAGAGAAGCCAGAAATGAGAAGCTAACACCAAAGACATTCCATTGCCATCATCACCACTACCCTCGACTTTCATTCGCGTGGCACATAGGACACGTAAAGCCGTTTCCAAATCACCCATCTTTCCATTAAGAGTGTCATCATTGTAGAGTGGATAATCTATTAAAAATTGGAGAAGTTGCTGGCCAGCATTGACTACAATCCACCTTATCGTGCGGGATATAGATGAGTTAAGAAATTATATCGTGCTGCCAAAAATCAACTCAGAAGTGTATATTTACTTTATGTCCAATGAAATGTAATAGAGCAAGCCTCGATCACCTTACACAAACCCATTTTCTAGAAGTTGCACCCAGGTTGACGGTATCGATCATCAATTTCAAACCGATTTAGCCGATGTCTCTTATTGTGTCATCTACAATAATGGCTACAAATACTTTTTTGTGTCTTTTACAAATTTGTTTGAGTCGTGCCATTGATTTCCAAATAGAGCAGTGAGCTAGTGCGAGCCCTCAAACTGGTGTTGAAATGAAGTGGTCGTCAGCGTCTTTGACGGCAAACCGACATTGGATTTCTGAAGAAAGTTTTATTACATAATTAAAGAAACGGTTCATTCATTTTCTCACCACTGAGAATCCCGAAACCAAAGCAAGCATCGTGTAATTTCTTCAACGCTCTTTGAAAGAACGTATATGGAAATATTTTGCGTATCAAGATTTTCTCAAGAACATTGACGTCCCACCACACCTAGTCGAAGAAAACAATAAATCAGTGAATCGGATGTGTCCCCAAATAAGTGACTCCAGACAACTAAGTGGCCATCTTTGAGATCCTTTTGGATACGTCTCTAACTGTCCATAAGAAATGTGCACTGTTGGAAGCAGAATACAATGTGCGCATTTGCAAAACCTAACGCACTTTTGACAAATGTTACTTACCCAAATGGACCACCGAATAGTTTCTTGTCACTGAAGGAGGACGTGGCAGCCATCCGATCGTCTATAAATTTTAAGACATGAAAGGAAAAGGATAAAACGAACGTTTTGCTTGCCCAAGTTGCAACCTAAAGTGGGAAAACGTCGTATCAAGGAAGTCAAATTACATTGGAGAAGATATCCACCGAAGTTTTACTCTTGGATCGACGTTTCTCAAGTCATCGAGAATAAAGTAGAAGTTAAAATCACGCCTTCCAATACAGCCTCAACAGTTAACACTACAGTAATCAATCCTTTCACCTGTTCTTCTCTGCAAGAGCTATAAAATAAACATTTATGGGTGTGGTGTGGAGAACGTGTGCCTAAAACGCAAATAGTCTTTTTCAGTTAAATGTTTGCGGTGTATTGTGTCATCGGTGCTGCTATTGCCAATGTAAGTTTGCAGCAAGGAGACAAACAATTGTGGACCATTATACTAAGCATTTGCATTGATTACTTTCTTCTGAATCCATCCCTGCAATATGCCTTTAACCGCAAAAAACGTGATCATGGCGTCCAAAATGTCAGTCATCCTATTAATACTCACATTTACAAACACAATTCTCTTTTAGACACTCCTTTGACCTTCAGCGACCCCTCGTACACCAGAACACTGGAATTATAAATAACCAATGTAACTTGACATTTCCCAATGAAAGTTCCATGGAGGTGTTTCCCAAAAATATTTTATGCTATTTGAATCAGCGCATCTAATTGTATCACGAAGCTCGTTAGGAAGTGGCTTTGGTGGAAATGATCTCCCTACACAAATCATAAGCATAATTGAAAATCAAAACACTTACGGTGGACGTTTATGACGAGCAAGTGAACAACTCTTGAATGAACGAGCAGCTGAATGTGACTATATATAAAAACACCAAAATCCAAAACGGAACATTTCACCTATCTGTCCTGAATTGTTTGACATTTTGGATGGAAACCCTAAGTTGATCCAGATTAGAAACGAAATACCAGCTAGAAATGAACTAAGGATTCAATTTTATCTTTGTAGACTCCATTGTATTGGTGTACAGCGTAGTGATACAAACCTAAGTACTGTTACTGCGTATCATTCCTTTTAAAATAGATTCTGACAGGAATGCAGAAGCGGATGGTTAAAACATCTATCACGTTCTACGTGAATTTTCACAACCACACTATTTGTCAGTCAATATGTTGGCTTTCGAAACTGTCAACATTACAATGAAAGGAGATATGGGAGAAAATATTCAATTCACCAAAAGAAAAGCCACAGTGAAATTCCACTTTCGAAAACGATTAATCGAACCATTTGTAAGTCATGGATCCTGTGTACATGGTTTCTGATATTTGCTGAAATCTTCCCTTCGTTTGTTACTCCCGTTTTGAAACCGATGGTGACACGGGTACTGCAGGCCGTGAAAGATGCCTCTTTGACTCAAGTCAACATATTTTGTCCAACATGTCATCATTCACAACAAAAATCCGAAAGTCGCTTTCTGGACAGCAGGCAAACATTTCTTGTTTCAAACTGGCAAATACATTTTGGTCCGACGAGATTACAAATATTTATTGCGTTGACGAGACAGACATTCCTGCTTCCATGACACCACAACAACGACATGGCAGATAGAGACGACGACGAAAACATCCATTCAAATTATATTACAACCGCAAAGCTATAAGACTAATTAAAGAAGAAAGGTCTGGAAATTAAAAATAAAATTATGCACAGAGTATTGCGCCTGAATCAAGTCGGAACATGATTTGTTTGCAATGCCACACACCATGACGACTATGCAAGAATCTCAGTTCTTAGAATTTTAACCCATCTCCTCTTTGAATGATTCAGCTCATATCTAGCTAAAATCAAAGGTCATCCCGAAGATTACATTGATCTGAATGTATCTGAAAGTGAAAGTGATCAAAACTGACAAAACCAATCTGGTATTCGATGCTATGGTAGCTCCTGTCAGCAATTTCGTTCATTCCCGGTTCATCACAGTGGAGTTGTACTTAAATAACAAATAACAAACTGGTCAGCAGTATCATGGATACGAACGCTTACCGTTTATAACTGGAAAATCTGTTGACGTACATAAAAGAGGCAAATAACACTCTTCTGAATTCTTGCATGTCTTAGAAACTTGACAGGTGTAAACAAACTTATTGACACAGCCGTGAAGCAGATGATGATCCTCAAAATGTGGGCTTTAACGTACTTTAGAACTGATGAATCATTTATATTTGGAAATGTGGTTGCAATACAAGTATTTCCTCAACGTGGTGGATATCCGCAAGAGACTTAATGTAAGGAGAACCACACTTTTCAGTTGATGTCTGATACCAATGAGCATAAAACTATAATCCAAGAAGCCAGACTTTTTTAACTCCGCGCAGAAGTGTTGCCTAAAGTAGCAAACGACATCAGTCACATGTTGTGCTGAACGACGGCCAAGTATCCTATACGACGCCTAGGAGTGAAAATTTCACTATTGCTGCTGAAATCCGATCCATGATAGAGCATAATCTGTTCCAAATACAGTTATCCAAACATTTAATCTCTGGTATCTTTAGTAATGCAGCCCTCAACGGAGCCGTCTCCTCCAATCGGTACGCATTTGAGCACTACAGAGTATTTAAGGTCGAAGTTAGTCGGCGACCCCAAGATTCGTGTACCATACCATTAGATCATAGCTTCGCACAGAAGAATTATTTGAAATATTACTTGTACCTATACGAAGCTACCTGACAGCTTTGAAGCAACACCAGTCACAGCATTTCGTACGAGTATTATGCTAGAGGCTACTTATTGTAGGTCTTTGATTTCACTTTAGACCATGGCTGCGACGAAGGACATGTCCACCTTAAACAATCTGATCAACTGCGTATGGAGCTTCAGTTTACAGACGCTCTCAGCTAGAACGTAAACGTGATCCTGTCAGCCGAATTCGACAATACGATATAAATCAACAGTCTGAGATAAGTCATTCTAGACTTTTATAAACTAAGGAAGACTTTTTATCACACTTTGAATGGTAGAGAATCTTTGGATATAGAAAGGGGGGAAACCATGTGAGCAGAACCCTAAGCATACGACGTTGTGGTCATGTCCAAATGGCAAGAACAAGAAGAACATTTGATGTCTTGCTTTGGCAAACACCTGCGAAATGCAATTAAGGAATTTACCAAGATAGGTTATTACGGATGTGAAAACGGTGATCCCAGTCAAATTGAGCAAGGTAAAAAGCTGACGATGAGTCAAGGAGAAATATTGGACAAGTATATAGGCGAATCTTTGTGTCTCATCTCATATAGGGCAGAGTTTTGCATTAGTTGTTTAAAGACTTGCGTTATGATTCGTGCCCTCCATTAACTACTCTCGTGTTCTTTTGCGTGGAAGCACTCTTGCCACGAAGTAATAAGAAACGGTTCATTGACAGATCTTTTCATGCAAAAGATGAGAATGCAATTGATGACTTATCGTTACCTGTGAAAAGAAAAAACAAGAAAACAAAATTATGTGTACCTGGGAATTGTATTATCTTTTAAACAACAATTCTTATTCTGCATCTAAGAATCTTGCCGTGTGTGCTAAAGATGAACTACATTATGGCAAACATCAAGGCCATCAATTTTATGTTATCATCACTGACGACAGTCATTTCCTAGTCTATGCAATCTCCCAATAACAATACAACCCTAAAATTAGGACAAAAACCAACCAAGCGGTTACCTCACAACACTATCCTAAGCATCATAGAGCAGTTACACAAAGCAACAACGGCAATAAGTCGGATAATATCACCACAACACTCATAACCAAACACAACCTCCAGATCAGGAGGAAAACCAAACAGGCGGTTATATCGCGATACTACCCCAAGCAACACTTAACAGCAACATAGTACAACTAAAACAAGAACAATACGTCAGATAGCATCACCACTTCACTCATAATCAAATAACTAAAGGACATCAGAGAAGAATTATAAAAACACAATAAAGTCAACATAGATGTATTTCAGTCTCTACATGTACTAACGGATAAAATCACATCCATCGCTTATTAATATTATTGTGAAAGCAAACACCTTACCCGCAAACACCAACGGTACCTTTATGGAAGACAACCGAGGCAGAGCAAGCAATACAAATAGTCACAATATCACAACACAACTCATTATCAGGCAATTGAAATGTAGAGGACTATATGAATACCAAGAAGAATTACAATCAGCAATCACCACGGCCACCTACAGACCAGACATATTCTGCATACAAGAGACTCACTTATCAGAAAATAACACCAAAAACTAGCAGACTACATCTTTAACTTCCCCAAATACATAAACAACCGGAAAAAACAGGAGGGCTGGTTATATATGTGTAAAAACACCATCACCAATACTGCAGAAATCAATACTACCACGAGCTCAACGGAAAACAATATGAGCACCAAGGCATCATCATAACATTGCGAAGCAAAAAATAACGATTTACAACATCTACGACACAGCTCATACTAACCCCATCAACATTCAGGAATATACCCAAATCACCAAGGATAAAGCCAACAATAGCATTATGTGTTGAGACGTTGACTCACACAACCCGAAACCAAAGGCAAATACATCGAAAAATTCGCGAGGGACAACCATCAACAATTTTAATCTTTAACACTGGGGCACACATAAGGATGGACCACGCAAATTGAAAATCCTCAAATATAAATCTCACAATAGTAATTACAACCATCACAGAAATCACAGACTGGGATGTACTACAACACAGCATACTAAGAAGTGACCACTTCCAAATATGCATCACTGTTTACATAAATAAGCCAAAGGATCATATAGTACACATTTCAAACATTCTTATAGGAAGACGAAACAAACTACGAGTTTGAGATGCATACTCGACGAAATTCATACTGAATAATGGAACCCCACAGGGAAGTTTTTATAAGCCTTTCAATCTTCAACATTATGGTTAACAATTGGGAGGATTATATTCATAATACATTACACCTATATCAATTCGCCGACGACAGTGGCATGTAGAAGGCAGGGAACCCTAACAATCACAAACTCTTCGCCGAGCTGCAGCAAAACCTAGACGCTATTACGAGATTGATGGACAACTAGAGATTACGATCTCAGTTACTAACAAATTGTTAGTGCTCTTCTCCCCTTTCCCCATAATCGACGCTAAATATAGTATCATACACTGTACATCCAAGGACACCAATACAATTATTCAAACACATATATTTTTTTAGGAATGCTACAAGACGAAAACCTCAACTGGAAACAACACATCAACGAACTAATCAAGAGAACACAAAATAACATCAAACTAATAAATCATCTGAAGGGTACCACATGAGAGCCGAGCAAACCACACTTTTAATATCATACGGATCACTCATATGATCTAAATAGGATTACGGGTGTCAAATATATGCATCAGCCAACAAGACGCTACTCCAAAACCTAGATGCATAACAATACAGAATGCACAGACAACATACAGGAACACTACCAAAATCTTCGTTACAAGATCTACAGATCCTTAAAACAGAAATAGCATTACTAAAACGGGAAGAACATATCCTGCGATAATTAATAACGAAATCTACAAATAAGGACACAAAGTCAACAAAACAAATAAATCAGCAATGAAGACAGCCATTTAGCTACAACTATATCCCAATCCCTAACCTAACTAGATCGAGTTACAATTCTTCCTCGTAAGAAGGAGCTTTTGTAGTCCCTCTCTAACTGGCCAACCTGTGAAGTCACAAGGGAAGCTCTACTGGTGACTTAACAAACCAAAGAAAAAAAAAACAGTCCAGGAAACTCAACCTGCTGCTAGAAAACTTTATTTCCTCACACTTGTCTACAAGAAGAGCGGAGTAAAAGCGGGCATAAAAAAGGTGCAAGGGAAAACATGCTACCGTTTTCCACAGTTGGATCTTAATAAAGACGAGCCAATGCCGACTTAAAGCATCCCCACCAACAACGCATCAAAAATGTTATTGCGGGAGTTGAGGAGTGGGAGAAGCTCTACTCTCCACACAAAATCAATAACTTCTGTTTGATATATGAAGACTGAAACAAAGCAAACCCAATCTTTTGTCTGCGCCATCTAAAACAAAAATCACAACTAAGTACTACTGGGACGGCCAACTCCCAACACGATTGGACATCTTTTCGGCAAACGAAAAAGTACGACAATTACACAAAATTCCAATTCAACTAGTAATTCGAATTCACAAACCAAAATCGCTTAAACAATTTGCACAAGTGACTTACCCATCATTGGTATAGGCCTGTCTACTAGCAAAACCGGACCAGACTTGATCGAATGACCTGCCCTGGCGTTCGGCCTGGGCGCGGGGTTGCCAATTTGGGGAAGACCTGGGTGTCGTCCCTGTGCCCTTGCTGTGGTGCATTGCACGTATATATATTACGGGTACCTTGCGGCCTTTCCTCTCCACCAGAGGCTGTGATGGCTCCAAGTTCACATCCTACAGACTTAATGGCCTAGACCATGGACTCAATAAACTGCTACGCCTAGCTTGGGTCAAATAGTTCGTCAAGGGGCTTTAACCAGTCGCGAAATCACATAAAATGTGTATGAGACTATAACGCTTGATTCATTCAGTCAGTCTGGCTACCCATTAACAATCACAATAAACATTCCGGCAGAAGATATCGACCATGCAAGGTCAGCGTAACGAGAGCTCTGTGAAAGGGGTGCTGGCCGAATCAATGGACTACACAAGAAAGATCACTAAAAAGAACAAAACATAACAAACAACTTGTGCATTGATTTGGAATCCTCTACTGCTAAGATCAGTTACCCTGCACTGAACAAGCTGCTGATACGGAACAAAGTGGCCAGTAACACCGAAGACCACAGAATAATACACTGGCTATTCTGACGAAATGATGTAACGTTAATACGGAGTTTCATAAGGATACGGTTATGGAAAGCCTTCATATGCCGAAGTAGCCTGTATACCGGACAAACCTGGACATAAGCCAGGAGCAAAGAAAAAACACACGGCTTTCAATTTGACTGACTCAATGCGTTTTTTCTTTTGAGATTTTCAGATTGATTGATTGATTGATTGAATTTTAACGGCGCACCAGCACTTTTAGGCTATTTAGCGCCATACAGTAGGTCATATTTGTAAAAAAAGTTCAATATTGACCAGCGATATAGTAAAAAATCCATAGTAGATAAATATAAAATGGTAAATGTTGGTAACAGTTAAAGATATTGGTTCCCGATCAACGGGAGATGTAAATGATGTATCTTGATGAAAAGATGTAAATAATAGTTGGTATTGGTATTAGTTAAAAATTAGTTTGGGTAAGGTCATAAAAAGTTACAGTTTAAAATAAAGACTTACTTCCTTTAGGAACTCTAAAATACTAGTGATTTGAATAGTATCAAAAAGTTCCTGCATGTCGTGTACATTATAGTATTTATCACGCGTAGGTTGCAGGTCGGAACACGTGGTCATAAAGTGTTCAACAGTAAATGGTACATTGCAAGGAACGCACTCTGGTGGATCTTCACCTTTTAGTATGTGTGAGTGGGTAATGTATGTATGACCGATTCTGATTCTTGCAATGACAACCTCCTCCCTACGAATAGTTCTGTAGGAAGGAGTCCATTCTCCCAAGATTGGTTTGATGGCATGAAGTTTGTTATTGATTGCATCATCCCATGATACCTGCCACTTTTGACGTAGATACTTTTTGATACAAGGTTTAAAATCAGAATATGGTAATTTAAAATCCGATGGTTCTAAAGATAGGGCCATCTTAGCAGCCCGGTCTGCTTCTTCGTTACCTCTAATACCAATATGGCTAGGTAGCCAACAGTATACTATATTGCATGAGGCACTAAGTTCAGAGTTTTTGATCAAAACATTCACCAATAGTGGATTATCTAGTTTGATATTGTGTAGCGCCTGAAGCACTGATAATGAGTCACAGAAGATAATACTATTTAGAATATGATTAGTTTCGATAAATGTCAGAGCAAGGTCTATTGCTCTGATTTCCGCTGTAAATATGGATGCATCATTTGGCAAACGCTCTTTGGTTATGTGTTTGCCACTGACGAAGGCTGCAGCAGCCTTATCAGCAACCTTTGATCCATCAGTATAAAATCTAGCATAATGTGTAAATTCATTGAGTAGATCATGATAAACCCTATCCTATTCTTGAGATTTTCAGAAATCTCTATTATGTATTTCGAATTTGATCCTTTATTTACACCATAAAAATTTCTGACTTTTATTTTATTTACTATGAATGATACAAAAATGAGTCCCTTGACTTGGTTGATTGGCATATTTTAGACTAGTTTATGTACATTTTGTCCAGTAAAGTTCAATTTAGAATCATATTAATTAATAACGGAGTTTTCAAATTTATTTTATTTCATTATTTGTGCAGGCGGCTTACACATTATTGGCGTTAGGATGTCCATTTGTTTACTGGACTGAATTTTTCAAATAAATGAGTTGTGGTTGTTTGTGGACGTGGGCGACATTTATTGCTGTAGCTTTTGCGTCTTTTGCTGGGTCATTTTCTTCCTTTTCATCTGCGGGACAAGTAAGAAGAGCTACCATTGTACACAAACGCTGGGTTCTGAAGCAGCACCAATCCTGCACACACCGACCAATTAAATATTCCGATATTCGAGAGTAAATCAGTCGGGAAAGTACCAATTTAAATATGCGACGTTAATTCCTATTCAGTCGCGACATTAATTCTTATTCAGTCGGTCATTTTGACTACCCAACGTTGACTAGTCAACACATTTTAAAATTGATTTATTTAACAACTGAGAAAAACAGTTGGTACTGGATGGCGGATGAATCCTATTTGGTGGAAAGGCTTGAACATGAATGGAGGTGTCCACTTACCAAAGACTTTATGACAAGTCAAGTAACAAGCCTAAATGTAGCCAGGGACCTAGTGAAATGCATGCTAGACTGGGAGTGGAAAATTGAGAGGCTTCATCCAGCCTAAGTATATTAGAACATTGAGGCAGGCTATTGATAATGCGATCACAGTGAAGTGCGTTTTACAAGACATAACGAATTTCAATGATTGGTCTTTTCTGATGTGGAGGTTAGAAAAATCAGAAGACATGGTAAGAAAGGTGCTTTAAGAGGATGTTAAGAAGTAAATGATACCAGGACTAATGAGAGAAGGGAAAAAGAAAACAGAAATAAAAAGAGGGTTTTGAGAGACTGAAAAAAACTTGATTAAGGTGCATGAAAGATTTAGATCAATGGTAGATCCTGGCTGGATTCCAGACCGTGAAAGTAAGATGACAGAGTCATAGATAAAGCGAGGAGATGGTGGAACAAGTGAAAAAAAATTGAATAAGAAACCAAAGGCCCATTTCAGGGCCACTCAACTGCCTCGAAACGATTTGCTCTCTTCCCTAAAATATTTTAGTCGTTTTTTATATTATATGTGTATGTAATGGGGCAAATTTGTCTGTCGATCGCTGTAGAGCCTATTACAATTTATAAAAGTCTGCGCGTGTTAAATCACAATAATGACCGGATTGGTACCCTTTCTGTCATGAGTTTAGCGATTATTAATTAAGGGATAAATTTATTTAAACTTGACAGTTGAGTAATAATTTTCGATCTCAAGAGGAGTTGTCAGGTTTGAAATGTTGCAGGTAATAGTACGTGATAATCTATGTTGTCAGACAAACTGCAATGTTTGAACCTAGTTCATGCCGAAAATATATTTCATTTAAATTGTTTACGCTGTAAAGGTTGCGTGGTTACACATGAAAACATTCAGTTAAAACGTGCTAATAGCAGATTTGAAAACAGTCTACGTTTTGTAACAGAAACAAATGTAAGAAGACTCCATGTTGAATATTTTCCAGATGAATCGAATGTCTAGAAATAGTCAAACGTCTGGCACAAAGAGCTTGGAAACATGTTATTTACAAAAATCGTATGTAACTCGTTGATAATACTATAATAATTTGTTGATTTATTTGCCTGTACATGTATTTGCAATGATTTCTTTATTTGAATTCATAGATTAATTTTCTTGAGATGAGTATATCTGTGTTGAGTTCATTTATCTGAATTCGTACGATGATATTTTTTATTCATTGAAGACTCGTTTGAAGTCTCGATTGGTATCTGTATGAATTCCGACAGCACGATATATGACATAATAAGGGTTTTTTGATCAATTCCTCCAGTATAATGTGACGGAATATTTAGGTTGCTTATTTTTGCTATTTTGGAAGGTGACGTGACATAACATGTATATAGAAAACCAAAGTGATTACACAAAGTTGGAAGGGCGAAAAAAGCGAGACACCCGACAATTTGGAAAAGGGAGGGTAAGTAGAAAAGACCCAGACTTACCAGACAAATGAAGTCAAAAGGAACAATCGCTGTTTTATGTGGACCTAATCAAGACCATCAGGCCATGACACCTTACAAGGCAATGTTTTCGATCTTTCACTCTTTACGATGATGATTAATTATCTCGCTTAACATATTGGCTAATGATATAATCATATTTGTATTTGACATTCCTTGCCTAAGGTTAAATCTAAAAGAAAGAAGGGTATCGTTCAACCGAAAAGCAGTATCATAATTCTTTACGAATTTTATTTTAACGAATATTGACTTTTTTTCTCGCAAGGAATCTCGTGTTATTCTGTTACACATATTTACCCATATCATTAGCTATTCCATCTTTAAGTGTCACATTTTATCTTGATATTTGATCGTTCCCTGCAAATTACAACGTAGGCGATCACCTCTAGATAACGATAATCAAAATCTGAGAACCCATCCCAAAAAAGGTAGGTATGGTTAATCTGACAATGTGATAGAATTATGTTTATAAATATATGTATGTAGGTAGGTATGAAGGTATGTATGTATGTATGTATGTATGTATGTATGTATGTATGTATGTATGTATGTATGTATGTATGTATGTATGTATGTATGTATGTATGTATGTATGTATGTATGTATGTATGTATGTATGTATGTATGTATGTATGTATGTATGTATGTGCGTATGGATGGGTGGAAAGAAGGGTATCGTTCAACCGAAAAGCATTATCATAATTCTTTACGAATTTTATTGTAACGAATATTGACTTTTTTCTCGCAAGGGATCTCGTGTTATTCTGTTACACATATTTACCCATATCATAAGCTATTCCATCTTTAAGTGTCACATTTTATCTCCATATTTGATCGTTCCCTGCAAATTACACCGTAGGCGATCACCTCTAGAAAACGATAATCAAAATCTGAAAACCCATCCCCCAAAAAGGTAGGTAAGGTTAATTTGACAGTGTGATAGATTTATGTTTATAAATGTATGTATGTGGGTATGTATGTATGTATGTATGTATGTATGTATGTATGTATGTATGTATGTACGTGCGTATGGATGGGTGGATGTGTGGGTGTATGTATGGATGGGTGGATGTGTGGATGTATGTATGTATGTATGTATGTATGTATGTATGTATGTATGTATGTATGTATGTATGTATGTATGTATGTATGTATGTATGTATGTATGTATGTATGTATGTATGCATGCATGTCCTGAGCCTATGTTTATACCTATTTAATTCCAGGCTCTATTATCCCTATGCATAATCCCAACCTTTGGTCATGCTTCTATATTGGTCCAGTTTATATGGTGTCGCTCTCTCATTATTAATCCTTTATTAGCGCACTGTACATACTATAACTAGTTTAATGGAACACATTTCATTACATGGTAATAAAAGTAGATATATGATGTAATTCACCATACGGTGTTATCTGTGTAAGGTAGCTTATATATAATGTTGTGCATTATTTTGCCCCAATAGACAGCTTGATAGAGAATGAGATGCATTTTAAATAAATTCACTTTTCTTAAACTTTCTCGGTATTCGCAATTTTACTGCTTTTGTGTTTCTCAACAATATTTACCCTCATGTTACTGTTTGTGTTAGTGTAAAAGAAATATTATGTCCTGCTCTATTCTATTCTCTTGTGGAGACTGTCACTAAGGCACTAAACTGCAATATGTGTAGTCGATCAGCTGTGGAGATTGAACTGTGGAGATAGTCACCACTAAGGCACTGAACTTCATTTTGTGCAGTCTAGCAGCTGTGGAACATGGTGCAGCATTCTCTCTCTCTCTCTCTCTCTCTCTCTCTCTCTCTCTCTCTCTCTCTCTCTCTCTCTCTCTCTCTCTCTCTCTCTCTCACATGCATATCCACCCACCCCACACACATTTTGGCAAAATAACATTTCAAATTTCTGGAAACTACCTTCAGTAAAGACACGGACAAAGACAGGAAATGATAAAGCATTTCCAGATTATATGTATGCCAAAGTAACTTGATAAATATTCCTTTTGTTGATATTGTTATGTCAAAGAGCTCTACAATATTCTGTTGAAGGTGTTTATTAACCCGTAACAAAGTGGAACTATATATATATATATATATATATATATATATATATATATATATATATATATATATATATATATATATATATATATATATATATATATATATATGTATATATATGAACACTGAACAATAATACCACGGGAGCTGTCACTGTAAACATAGTTATAACGGGGTTTCGTTAAATTAGTTTACTTTATCTTTTTCGTGCGGGTAATTGATAGGAATTATGGACCATTCACCAACTATCGTGTCAACGGTCGAAGATTCTGTCGAAAATTGCACGAAAGTTATTGAATGAGTTACGTGAGACTATCTTTTAATACATGTCTCCTCAAATTCAGCTTTCTCTCAATGCACTTCCCCACTCATTTAATCATCATCTCTCCCTTACAATCCCTTTTCGTAGCTGTCATTGACATTCATAAAACTGACAAGCGTTTTATGTAACTGTGCCTTTTACTGCGGAATGCACCCTGATGATTTATTAAAAACAAAAACAGAATATTAGATTTGGTGAAATCAAATATATTTGATTTTCAGGAGACAAGAAATAAATTAAGCAGACTTGATTCAGGACACTTTAATCAATTTAATCTGATTCATAACCATACACGTATTATAGAATAGTCATTAGTATATATCGAGTGTTTATAGTTAGGGAACACTGCATATTGGGGTATTTCAATCAATAGCACAATAAAAAAGGATAGTACAATGATCTATATTTCCCTTCATCTATAATTCAAATTTCCTCAAAACAATTCGATAAGCATTTCCTGTTTCTTGTTTAGCTTAGTGGACATAGTAACATAAATTAAATGCAAGATTAGAAATAATGTCTCGTGACTAAAGTGTTCCCACTCCTTCACCTCCTTTCCATCATAAGTTAAAAGTATAATTTTATCTAAAGTTACAAACTTTTATGAAAATCAGTCCAACTGCAAGGCTGACTGGATTCCATTAAATCTTATATATCTTGTCAGCTTGACATTGTAAAACAGCAGGCAGATAGAGATCGTAATCAATTACCGGATTTTTATCTTCGTCTAGAATTGAAGAAATGTTCCAAGAATTTTACACCTCTAGGCCTCATACGATTCTTAGATTACTAGTTTTAGTTTATTGAGACCAGACATTAATTGTTAGAAACGAAATCAGGAGTTAGACAAGAAATCAGTAGTCAACACTGCAATGTTTCTGATTTTTAAATATTTGGTTGGCTTTCATTAGCAACAGATTTTTCATTACTCTCTCGTTATGATGGGTTATATATCGTGAAATTCAAAATCGAGGTTTTAAGTTATGTGTTGTTGTTGTCTGTTGTTTATGGGCTTAACGCCATTTTTTCAGCACACGATAGGCTATTCATGTCGGCCAGTATTAATGGTGGAGGAAGAAACCTGGAAATCACCGGAAAGAACCACCGACCCACGAGAAGTTACTGGCACGCTTTCTCACATATCCACATTCGCCGAATCCTACACTCGAACCCACGCAGAGGTGAGATGGCAATGATCCGTAACGGACAGCGCTTTAGACCACTAGGCCACTCGGGGCCCCTTAAGTTATATGTATCGCCGAGCAATTTTTGTGATATATTTTGAATTTTATAAGCTATAGAATTTTTATATCTACCCCAACAATTTCCAAAGACTTCTATACAACTTCAATTGCTTATTAGAAAGCTCGGCGTGTCCAATCTATAAATACCTTTTACTTGACTCAATCCAAGAGCACAGATCTTCCAACATGCCAAATATATATATCAACGTCACATCTGCATAGTTTACCTTCATCAGCTTTCCATAACGTCAGCAGTTAACGCCCTATAAACTATACAGCCGTCCCTTTACAAAATGGGAACTATTTTAGCTACGCCATCTTAGGCCAGTCACTCTATGGTTTCTAGGCTCATTTTGCCAGTACAGTTGCATCAAATTTTCCACCATGGAAACATAAAAGGTATCTACCGAGTCCCTTGTTTATTCCATTGTGTCATGTACCGATTTCCTGCCGTAGATAATGCCACTGCAGTCACTTCACTAATGTAAGCCACTAGATTTTAATAGGTACTGTGGTACAACAGGCTTACTATTTTGACCTAAATTCACTACAAGTGAACCGTGGCATCATGGAAACTCACTAACAGTTCACTCTCTTGATGTTTGGTCCTAGTAATTGGCTAATTATATTCGGCCAAGGAAAATTTATAATGCACCGAATTCCATAATGAAACGAATGATCACACAAATCTCAGAATTCCTTAAACTAGGCTCTACAACCATCTGCACATACTCCAGATTTATTACAATATTATTACAGCTTTTTTTCACTTCATTTGCATAAAGACTTTAGATCACAGCAGAGAATCGATCCGGTTGCCTAGTGGTTAGAACGTCCACCACAAATCCGGGAGGTCGTTGGTTCTATCACCGGTCATACCAAAGACTACAAACATGGTACTAACAGCTGCCTTGCTTTACGCTCAGTATTAAGAGGTTAGTATTAGGACTGGTCGGCCTGGTGTCAGGATAATGTTACTGGGCGAGACATCATGCTACATGTCTGCGGCATGATGTCCCAGTGCTAGACAACTATAAGCTATCACACTGCAGATATAATAGCGATATGAATGAAAAATTGTTAAAGCTACGTTAAAAATCATAATCACATCACATGACATCACAGATAACAGCAGATGAGTTTTATTTTGCAATTTTATATTCTAGTTTATAATTCAAAATTGTGTCAATTGCTGAAATATGCGTTATTTCCATTTTCATAAATTCCAATCTCTAATGATATCTTCCTCCTCAAGATAAGATTTAAACCGAGCATAATGACTATTGAGCGCATGCGCTTTAATCGTATATAGAATTACATTTTAAAAGAATTATGTCTTGGGTAGCCTAAATCCAAAAATAACCACAGCTACTGTAATGTTAGAATGTTAAAGCTAGGTACCTATGTTTTAAGGCTGAGTGCTAATTTTATCATGTTTTACTAAGCTTCAGGAATGAACTCAGCGCAGCACTGTTTCCCAAACCATTGCTAATAAGTTTCAGTTTATCTATAGGGATCCTAATCAAATATATCCTTCTTTATATCAGAGGATGCTGACAATCTTTTCGTGGGGCATGTTATGATTGGGGTGGTGTGTTCCCAATGTTTTATTGAAACCATTATAGCAGTCCCACCCAGACTATATTTTGTTGGAAGTTAAATTTATTGAGTATGGATGTAAGGCTTCAAGACTTGAGAAAGCAGTGATGACGGTTAGATGGTTAAATATACAAAAAAGGTTGAAATTTGATGAATAACATTTTAATAACAATTATATAATCAAATAATTCAAATTTCCAGTTACGCTTGTTCCGCTCGCCCAGTTAATAAGACTATTACATCACTTGATTAGCAGTGTGAGTTTGATTTCTTCATGTACTTATATTTATATTTCTATATCTTCAATATCCTTTCTCTCTCCCTTATTTCTCCAATTTCCTTTTCCCCTCCCCCTTCGACTTTTCTCCAAATTCCTTTTCCTCCTACACCTTGACTTTCAATTAGACTCTCTCTTTCCCTTTATCTACTGTGACTATTCTTCTGTCTCCACTACAGCCTCAATTCCGATCCCAACTCTTGAAGACTCGGGACCCAATTGAATTCGAAGTTCTGTGTTCCCTAAATGGCCTGAGCAAACAGAAGGACGTTAAAATCTTGTCCCGATCCGGTTCATCTCACACTACACACAGGCTATCATCATATAACGGCTATTAAATATTTTCAGTCACTCAATTGTTCATATCGAAATAACCATACGTTCTTGCATGGTAAAACAACGTCATTAAACAGCACGGTGTCAATTACTTCTTTTACATACATCAATAAATTCCATCACATCAGTATATTTTGATAATCCCGTTATACTAAACAATATCATATTAAACAGACGCACTCCTTTACCTTATGACTCACACAAAGTCCGCAAAGTTTCAAATATCCATACTCTGATATATTCATACCCCGTATACACTAATCTTACTTCAACTATTCCAAATTGACATTTCAAGTATGTGTACATTCTAAAATAAGGTATTAATTAAAGCACTGTTAACTACATAGCAACCCAATAACGAATTACAAAATTAATTCAGACCAAGAGCTAACAATATACATAACTCTCCAATGAGTACAGGGGCACATTTCTCAAATGCTCATATAAATGAAACTCTACAAAGGCAATTCTGCATGCTAATGATCCTAGGGATTAAGTATACATACTACAAATCATTGCAATTATGATGCAATATTCTGCAAATAGCATAGTGAGCTCTTAGAAGCTTTTTTTTCTTTTATTGGACTCTGCATCTATGTTTTGCCGCCCCATATGTTTGGCTTCGTTCTCGGAGTAAACCTTATTTATGAGCAATGCATCTAAGCGAGTACTAAATTTTCGCTTACTAGTTTGAAGTAACATTCGGTTCGGAATTGTTAATATGCCTTCTATCTCAATTCCGATTGGATATCGCTGCCTGTCAAATTGCAGATGGACGAGAACACTTCTCGCTCACCCAGCGGGCTTTCATTTGATCTGTGAACTAAGCTTTGTCGCATAGGTGTGATAACAACAAGCCTTTGTTTAGAAGGTGCGATCTATCGCCTTTGCCAATTAAAGTTTTGCAGTCTCGGGAGGGTCATGGTAACCACGCGTAAGAGTTTAACACAAGCCTGCGTCTGTCCTTAGATATCATGGCCGCGGTAATATTTCCAAGCCAGTTATACCTGACTTTATAGCTGGGGCTTTGCAAATGTGACACTATTCTCCAATTAAAATAACATGCTTTTTAAACTATACTGTAAAATGTAGATAAATATTTTGGAATAGAGCAAATATACAATCCGTTAGACATTTATATGTCCCAAAATGTATTTGAAATACGATTAAACTATAATATTGATGTACATTCGTCCTCTTTTCATTTGTATTGAAAGCCAGTTTTATCATCATCAGACTTAAAATATTGCGCAGAATAGAAACGTCACGAAGATACGTGACAGGTAGTTATTTCGCCAATCGTTTTAAAAAAATTACATGCTATGGCCTATGTTTTGTGTACGCTTAAATTATTGCCACTACATAAAATTAAACAATATATATATATATATATATATATATATATATATATATATATATATATATATATATATATATATATATATATATATATATATATATATTAAACAATATATATATATATTAAACAATATATATATATATATATATATATATATATATATATATATATATATATATATATATATATATATATATATATTACTAGTATGTCATGCGATTGTGTCTGTTACGCACGAGCTTATATAAAAGCGATTCAGTGCCATCATATTTTTGGTGATGCGTGCTTAGTCGTGACGGTATATGGATTGGTGCGTGCAGGCAAGGCGATGGATGTCATTTACTCGCGGACCTGGGTTCGAAACTCCGTAGAGTACGAATTTAATTTCTCTAATCTGTATGATAGTATTGTTTGTATTAAACTATATATACATACATACATACATACATACATACATACATACATACATACATACATACATACATACATACATACATACATACATACATACATACATACATACATACATACATACATACATAATGGAAACATCAATATATATTTGAAGTTAGTGTAAATTTAAATACAA